>VZTH01004621.1:1287608-1311485 GCA_013397815.1 Aleadryas rufinucha
CCCCCCATCTTGAACATCGTGCCTGTAGCTTTTGAGTCAACTTTCACAGTTGTTTCTTTTTCTTCTCTTCAGGAATTTCCCATTCTTCAAACCTCAGTCTCTTCAAATAAACTTGGTCTCACAGTTTTCCGTATTTTTCTAATTTACATTATTATTTTTAGAGGTTCCATCCTGAATATTTGAAGCTTCTGTCCTATGGGTATTCATGCTGATATGCCTCAGGGAGCAAGGGCAGAATTGCTTTTTTACCTGAGGCATTGCTGATGCTGTGATTTCAAAAGCTCAAGCAGCATTGGTAACAGCCTCCTAGTTGCTGTAACGCTGTGATAATTTCATGAGTGGCTCTTATCTTTTTATATGAAGGGTAAAATTTACTTCTCTCATGAGAAAATTATCCTTATTTGAAAATGTAGATTTTGTCTGTTCAGTGTGTGTGTAATTTCAGGATTTGTTTTAAATCCTGTATAAGAATAAAATTGGGGTTAAGATAATTATTTTTTTAGCATTTTCTCTTCTTTTCCACTTCTCTCATTTCAGATGTTGCAGTTGTGGACATGAGTGATATTTCCAAGCAACCATCACTGTTTTACCACCTTGGCGTGCGTGAAAGCTTTGACATGGCCAATAATGTTATTCTTTACCATGACACTGATGCTGACACTGCTCAGTCTCTCAAAGTAAGGTTCTCACTTCACAATCTGCTTCATTTCAGAAATATCTTTAAATACCTGATCCTACAGATGTTTGTGTTTTTCTGAAACTTACATTTAATGTAATTTCCTGATAGCTACATTAAAAAATCCTGCTAAGAAGAAGTGACTATTAGCAAAAATAGTAATAATAGAATATAGAAGTGCTTTTTTTTGTAAGAAAAGATCCATAGTGTGGTACTGATTTTGCTTCAGGTGGTTAGACTTGGAATTGAGAGTGCAAGTCTGATTTTTTCCTTTCTTTCCCTCTTCTAATTAGAGTACATGTGAGAAAAAGTTATGGCTTGTATAATAAGGACATGGAAAATGGCTGTATTGCAGCCTACTGCTATTGAAGCACTTCTGTCAGATGAGGTTTGTATTCCCTCGGTGCTGAGTAGCTAAGACTACAAGAATCTCCTTTTTATTGCTGTTTGAAGATAGGAAAAGACATCCTCACCAAATCTTTTTATAGGGCTGTAGTTCATTTTTATAGTAGGATAATACATGCTATACACTTAAGTCCTGAAATTGCTGTTCTGGATGCAAGTGTATATCTGGATGTATATTGTGGATATTTCTGCAGGTTCTCTTTATTTTACATCACATTTAGACTTTTATCCTTTGTATTATCTATTGCTGCTTTTAATATCATCTCTTTTCTTGCTGCCTTCACTGAGAGAAACATTCATACTTTGTTGTTTTTTCCTTATTTTGAGTTATTGCCACTTCTACTTTGCTTTTTTTCACACCATCAGTGTCCAAAAATCCTTTTTGGAATTTTCCAGCCTCTCTTGATCCTGTAAGAATATTAAGTCTCCTTTTTCCCCAGAAAAGCTCTGTTCTGTCACTGCTTCTCATTCCTCTTCTCTGCTCTCAGTGTCATTGGTTTTACTCTCATGTGTCTATAACCCATACTTCCATTCTTCATGTGGTGGTCCCCATACACATTCACATTCCATGTGGCCTGGCATCCCAGCAACTCAAAGCTGGAGCCTGTCACATTCTTTGCTCAGTGAGATTTTCCGTATGGATACACGCTGAGATATTACTGGCATGTCCTTTTTTCCTCCACCTAATCGGGGTGGGCAGCCATACAACTTCTCATCCACTACTGGCAATATACCTGACTGCAATGAAGTACTTCATTTTTATTTTTCATTAACTCATTTTTATCTTTCTTTATGTTGTCACTCAGATGTTCTGATCAACTCGGTTCTCCCAAGGATGTGCCCAGATCTGGGAAGGCTAGTTGTCTTCTCTTTGTTGCTGCCCAATGAGGGTGGCTTTGATTTCTGCACTTTGTGCCAAGCACATACGCAAGCCCCTGCTCCCTAACTGGAGTGTTGAAGGATCTCCAGGATTACATCCATCCATGGCTGGATGTTCAGACTGATTGTTGCCAGAACTTGCAAGTCTTTGCACTGTCAGTTCTAAGCCTTTTTTCTTAATGATGTAAAGCTCAAGTCTACGTACTGGGGAACACCAGAATGTGACTAGGTCCTTTAAGGCTAGAAAAATTCCTGCTTTCACCTTTCTTCTTCTAGGATCTCTGTCAGCGGCACTGATACCTTATTCATGTTTCAGTTATTTGCATTACCTCCTTGGCCTAAATAGGCCCATAGCATATCTTAGATGGGATCATAAGATTTGATTTAAGTTGCTGTAACTAGCTAGGAGAGATCCTCTGTAGCAAATGGTTTAAGCTGGGCACTGAGACAGGGTTCAGTCCTCCTCTTGTCCTTGGTATCTCTTCAGCAATTGAGCCCCAGTTCAGTGTTGGGTAGCATTCAGATATGCTAATACACCTTTCTTAGGAATACTTCAGAAGGTAGGCAGGGACTGGTCTTGGGGTATTTCAGCAAACAGTTCATGACACATTTCCCATCATAGGTGCTGGATAGTTTAAGAAGAGTTAATTTCTTAGTATTGAGAAAGATCTTTAACTGCAGTAGATAAAGCTGTATTTGAGAAACTTGCTTAGCTAGGTAGACATTAATTTTCAGATATGTAATATTTCAGATGTTTAAGCCTTCGATCAGTTTTGTTATGAAGAATTTTATTGGGCTTAAGGAGTTTTAGCTAATTAGAAATTCTGTTTAGGTTTTAGTACCTTTTTAATATATTTTTGACCCTCTGCTGATGTTTCTTTATTTTGAAGTTTATGAGTAATTTGGTCAGGGTTTTCTCACTTCCCTTCAGAAATGTATTACTTGGACCTAGGTTGCTGTGCACACTCTTAGGAGTAGTGCACAGCCTAAGTCTTATAAGGGCAGTGTTGGTGTCCACTGTTATTTCTGCTGAGTATCTGTGAAGGTCTGGCAACCTGACTTTATACAGTTTATCTCTAGGATCCATCCTGAAATTATCCCAAGAGTTGTCTCTTCAGTTTCACCAACACTCTTTCAAAACAACCTGGTTTTGAGGATATAAAAGAATATGTAATCTGGCTTTCAAGAGGGTCATATTTATAGAGCTAAACCTCTTAAATGCCCCCTGCTATTTTTGCCTGTTGTTGAGGAAATAGTGCATGGGCATGATCATTTCTGTGCAGTGGTTGTCCAAGTGGATTTCAGGCTGTCAGATACGAAGTTGCTCAAGCAGAATCATCTCGGGTTGTCAGAGCACATTTAATTAAGTTGTATTGACAACCTTGATTAGAAACAAGTCTGTGTCTAATATCTGTAGTGTGGCTTACCTGGAGATCTCTTTAGTTTGACCACGCAATGTTCACTGAACGTGTAGTCCATCATCAAAGAGAGGGAAGGTTACTTACCAGCAGCTAGAAGTCTCTGAGGTCTGGTTTACAAGCCCATTCGTTTATCATCTGCTTCATTGTTTCAGTATCTCTCATTAGATTTTGAGGTGAGAAGGATTAGGGTGTAGAAGGACTGCGTTGGTCTGTGCCCATCTGGGTAGGAAAGGGGCTTATGTATCTGAAAGGGGCTTATATATCTCTTTTAGAGAGAAATATGTATCAGCTTTGAATGCTTTTTTCCTCACAAATGCTCAGAGTGTGACTGGGTGTGCCTAGTCTGAAAAACTCCAGTTACTGGCAAGTAAAACTTTATTTTCTGAACACTTCTTTAAGGATAATAACAATTCTTCACTGTATTGTTAATTTTTTCCTAACCTGAACTACTAAGACTCTTCTTGATGTTGTTCTGTCCCTTTACTGGGAATTTACTCTGGCAGGAAATCTGGATTATGCTGTGAAGAACACATCTGTGTGTGTGTGTATATATATATGTATAGCAGTGATTTTTATTGGAAAGAATAATTCCCAGTAAAAACAAATAAACATTTCTATTATCTTTTTTTCCCCCACAGGATATGGTATCTCAGAAAAACACAGTAAGTATTAAATCCACATTCATTTTAAAACACAAAATGAGGATGCTACCTTTGAAGCAACTCTAATAACAAAGCTGCCAAGTGTATATATGCTCTGTGTGATTGAAGGAAGTTGTTTTACCTATCTGTAATTCAAACTTTTGGAAAGCTTGTTGACACTCCAAAGTAAAGCTAGATTTTACAGTTACTTTCCTTTACTAATTCCTTTCTAAGTTGTAGAAAAGTGCTGGTAGATATAGGTTTTATTTGTAGGTTGACAGATCAAAATATAAACTCAGAAATTCAAAGTCTCTTTTCCCCTCTACCACTATCACCCATTTGTGCAAATGTAGATATTTGTGATGCCTTAATGGGGTTTACTTTGTATCTCAAACAGCTTTGGCTTCTATGTAACTGTCCTCTTTCTTACAAATTCACAGATTTACTTAGAAATGCAAAAGATTGTTTCCCAAAGTAAAAATATTCTTACACTTAGTGCAAGTAAAATGACACAAATAAGTTTGAAACAAGATAAAATGTAGGAGTTATTTAAGGCTTTTTGAAATATGCCACAATATCTTACATAGTTGTATATTTTACCATAGTTCACATCATATCAGCAGTTATTTTCATTAAATCCTCCACATTGTTATTTTGAGGACGACCGAATTTACAAAACTCTTACACTTCCATTTATTCTTTCTGTTTCCTCTCATTCACCATATACTTTTATTTTCTTCTAAACAGTATTGAGCAGGATTAAAATAATAAAGTGGTCTTGGAGTTTGATAGTAATTTTAAAGAGAACTAGAAGAAAAAATGCATTAGTCACAGTGGTTTATTTTGAGCTGTTGTTTTGACTTGGCCACTGTGCTGCACATAGGCTAAAGATAGATCAGGTTTAGCACATGTAAATGCAGGTCATCCTTCCTGGCTGTCTCGGGGATCTTTGAACCAGTTTGACCTGTGCAGTGGGAACTGCATTTACTGGTCTGTGGCTCTGTGAAGGAGGACTCAGAACGTGGCAGATTTGCTTGTGAATGCTACTATCCATCTACTGGTGGATGACCACAATTTCAGGAGCCTGTGTTTTCCCCTCCAGAGCAAGAGGGAGAATTGTGAACGAGCCATTTGGTGGTAATACCAGAAATGGAGTAAAAGGCAAAGGGGAGGGTAGCAAGTTCAGCCTAGTGCAATCAGATTAGCAGCCTAGAGTCTTTTGTTTTGGGAGATACTTTCTCCAGAAAGGGAGGTATTTCCCTTCACACTGAAGAGAAGATTGAATCATAGAATACACTGAGTTGGAAAGGACCCATCAGGATCGAGTCCAGCTCCTGACCCTACAAAGGACTCCCCCAGAGTCACACCATGTACCTGAGAGCATTGTCCAGACACTTCTTGAACTCCATTAGGCTGGTGCTGTGACCACTTCCCTGGGGAGTCTGTTCCAGTGTCCAACCACCCTCTGGGTGAAAAACCTTTTCCTTATATCCAACCTACACCTGCCTTGTCTCAGCTTTATGCCTTTGGTTCTAGTGACATGATTTCTACAGCAGGGTCTTGTAGTGGACCAGTGGACTTTGTGGCTAGCAGAAGGGCCAGGGAGACATTCCTAAGCTAGGATCCTGATTCCTCCTTTAAAAAGGAGGGATTGTCTAACCCACTTTCTTCAAGTGCTTAAATTAAGAAAAAAATTGGGAGTAAAATACAGTGAGGTAAAAAATTAATAACTTTAAATACCAAGTATGGACTCTTGACCTCTTTGTATTATTTGAAGTTGTTCATACTTTCTTTTATTAGATAAATTGTTAAATGCGCTCCCATATTTCATTCTTTGATCAGTATTTTTTATTCAGAAATTAGAACAAACTCAGGAGCAAGCTAAATAGTTCATAGGTTAAAACTGTGGGTTTTTAAGTCGAAGTTGACTTCAAATAGACAATTGCCTTCCTCTCCTTTCAAATCCAGTGAGTTGTCACGAGAGGTTTGCAGTTTACCACTGACCCACCCAATATGGTGCCATTGCTTGGTTAAATATTTTACAACCATATGGGCAATGTCCATTGTTGAAGTTAATGTCCATGTTTGAAGTTAATTGCTTATCAGGGTTGCTGTGCTTGTTAAGTAGGTACATAATTGGTATGAATTTATTGTGTCCAGTCAAATACATAGTTAGATAACCATTTCAGTTTAATTGCTGAATATTAAATGCAATAGTTAATACCCCTGTAGTCGAGCTTCGTGTTTTCCTTTCACTTTTCCTGAGTGAAAAGTGGGGGTGTGCCTCTGCTCTAACTGTGGAACAGGAGAGCTTAAATACACTCTTCATCAGGGGCTGGAGGCATGGTACAAACAGGATGGTTATCTCCTAAGCCTTCCTCCAGCCCAGTGGTAGCTGCAGGAATGTCATTGCTGGAGGAGTCCTCTCCATGTTTTACAGGCTTTGTGTCTGTGCATCTGCAGAGTATGCAAGGAAAGGGGAACAACTGAGATTGTTTGCAGGCACAGCATACCTTTGTTCCAGCAGCAAGAGTGAAACTTTCTGTTCTGGCTGCTGTAGCTTAGAGCTTTCTGTGAGGTTTCCGTGCCCTCACCTTTCCCATCTATCCTGCAAATCTCACATCATCCACAAAGCTGCAGGAAAATCTTAGTGTAGAACAGATGTGGAGCCATGTTAAAGTTGCAGAGAAGGTGAATGTCCAGTGTGTCATTGGAGTGATTTACTTTGCATATCACAAGAAAGCCTTGAAGAGAATGGATATTTTCCTTGTAGAGAAAATATTTTTCTAATTCAGCATCGAGGAGGAGGCAAGAGCAAGGAAACTGGACATGAAGCTGAAAACAATGCAGAGAAAAAAGGTCAGCAATTCAACTGCGAGTTGGCCTGAGTATAGCTGATCTAACAGTGAAAATTATACAGCAGCAAGATGCAGTGGCGTGAGTCCGAGAGATTTAATAGCGTACTGTCTGAAAAAAGAGTGTGAGTAGGAGAACTTCCTTCCTTCCTTCCACCATCCAGGAATGCAGTTTTCAGGAATAAGATGGAGGAATGTGATTCAGTTCTACTTGACTTCCCCAAACAAGCAGTTAAAATTCTATATTGATAATTTATTGCATACTTGGATGGAAAAGGAAAGAATTATTGGCTATGGGAGTTCAGTGTCCAAGGAAGAATTGCCCTGGCATGAAATTCAAGGTCAAGATTCTGTGTCCCATCAGTTAGATTTCCTTCTGTAGAGCTCCTCTGAGCTTTGAGGACTTTCCTGTTAGTTTTAATAAAGATTGCACGGCTTCCTAGTTTCTGTCAAAATTATTATCAATAAAAATAAATGGCAAGTACGTGGTCCTGCAGAACAAGTTATTTCTTGTGCCATTATGGAAAAATGGACTGAAGGGCAGAGGAAAAAAAGTTATCTATGGAAAATGCTAGTGATTTGGAGTTTCTTTAGATGTCAGATAAACATTGGTTTACTGGAGAAATGAAATTTCAAGGATTTTCAAAAGCAAAAAATGCTTAAAAAAATAATCTTTCCCCAAACCAATGTAATAGACAAAATCCATTGGAAAGTTGTTCTATTTTGAGTCAACATTTTTTTGCCGTCCTTGATTTTTTTTTTTTTTAGGAAGGAAATTTTGTCTCCTGCTACAGGATCTTAAGAGATTATGAATAAAAAAAGTTCAAGATTGAGTGAAGAAAAGAGTGCACAAGGGGCTTTAGAAAACTGCTGGAGTCAGGAAGCAAAATATACAGTCCTTAGGGCAATAGCTCTAGGATTGGTTGCACACAGCTTGAGATGCACACTTTGATCCATTCAATTTGTTTGAATGAGGCATTGAAATACAAACTAGATCTTTCCACTGTGGAAAATTTATTATAGCAAGTCCAGAACATAAGGAGAAAGACTAGTTAGTTTTTCTTTAGTTTACAATATGCCTGAAGAAATTTGAATAACCCTGTTATTCAAATTGCATTCAGGGAAGGTATTTAAAGGAAAGTAGGCTTGCTATTAAACCAAAAGGTTTATTATAGTATACTTAGGCCTATGGGCCTGATGAAGTATTTTTAGAGATTTAAATGTTTTTTTTTCATGAAATCCTGTAGCAGCTCTTATAGTAAGCAGTGAATAATGTCTGGGCCATGGAGGAGTCATTAGCAAAAATTCTCCTTGATCTGAAGGGAACCGGATTGCAATTTATCCTTGCCACAAGGAATTTTTATGTTGAAAAATCACTTTTTATTGTAATTGGCAAAAAGTTTCTGCAGAGTTTCAGTAGCTGTATAAATTAGGCTGTATATACTGTTTCAAGGCAATGAACATTAAAGAAAACTAAATGGAAAGATTTTGGCACTTGGACTCATATTCCCCAGTTAAGTAGCCCCAGTGGATTGAAATGAGAGCCAAGACTCTGAAGTATGATTATGTTATATGAACTTAAAAATCTAAAGAAGTATTATTGCAGAGTAGCTTTCTATTTTTTATTTTCTGATTATTTTTACAATCTATAAAAGTTTATATGATATGGTCTTTTAATGGTACATTTCTAAAAAGGCCGGAGTTAGCAGAAGTGTTAAAAGAGATTGTGAAAGGGCACAGAATGAAAAAGTAGGAACATCTTAAATTCAATAATTTTTCCTTTTGAGTGCAAAATAGTACAAAGGCAATGGGTAACTGAGTAAATGTTACTTTTAATGTTTTTAATAATGAAATATGCCACTGTTCCTTTAGATAATGAAAACTAAGGCTTTTAAGATTTATGTATGAAAGTAAGTTTTTACGGAAATATTACCATCTCAAGCAATGTGTAGTGGTTGGATTATAGTTAGCTAACCAGATAATGAATCTGACAGGTTCATAAAAGTAAGACCTGAAAACATCTTAATGATGACACAAGGAGATGTATAGACATATAAATCATGTAAATAGATAAGAGAAATCCAAAAGATAAGATAGAGAAGAGAAATGCCAAAGTATTGAATTGTTTTCTTGGCCTTTTAAATATGGTCTTGCTGTAAATATCTATGTTCATTTTCTGTTGTTTCTTTCTTTAATTATTTCTTTATTCATGTGTTATGTCTGTCTTTTTGATTCTTATGGTGTTTTGTGGTGGTGTTTTCCTCTTTGTTGTTTTATTTCAATTTGGAGTAGGTTGCCAACCTCAAAGCTTTTCTTCGCGTTCAAGTACCTCCTGAATACCACAGTGGTAATCTAATAGGCAAAGTATGTAT
This sequence comes from Aleadryas rufinucha, assembly GCA_013397815.1. Taxonomy (NCBI): domain Eukaryota; kingdom Metazoa; phylum Chordata; class Aves; order Passeriformes; genus Aleadryas; species Aleadryas rufinucha. The sequence goes on from VZTH01004621.1 coordinate 1,296,858, forward strand.
CACTTTAAATCTGCTTTCTGTTGAATAGATATGCCATTCTTTCACTGTGTTTCTAGACATGTAAAAATGTGTAAGGATGATTTAAGAATAGTGCTTGGTAGGGTCTCTCCTTCAAGGTGATTGGAGTACTTGCTCCTTGCAAGCTAGATCCCAGGCATTTAGAGTGTTTGTGTTGTGATAATCTCTCTTCACAGTCTTTACATAAAAATACTGCATTTATTCAAATTTAGAAGAGGAAGTATTTTTTGGAAGTTTATAATATCTTAGTCACTGTAGTGGGTTGACCCTGGCTGGATTCCAGGCACCCACTAGAGCCACTTTCTCACTCCCCTCTGCTACTGGGCAGGGGAGAGAAAATATAACCAAGGGTTCATGAGTTAAGGACTGGGAGAGATCATTCACCAAAGAATGTCATGGGCAAACCAGGCCTCAGTTAGAGATATTAATTGAATTTATTACTAACAAGATCAGGATAATAAGAAGTAAAATAAGACTTTAAAAACACCTTACCCCCCACCCCTGTCTCCTTCCCAGCTCTACCTCCTATCCCAGCAGTGCAGGGGGACAGGGAATGGGGGTTATGGTCAGTTCATCACAGGTTGTTTCTCCCACTGCTCAGGGAGAGGAGTCATTCCCCTGCTCCCACGTGGGGTCCCTCCCACAGGAGACATTTCTCCGTGAGATTCACCAACATGAGTCCATCCCACAGCATCGTTCTCCACAAACTGCTGCAACGTGGGTCACTCTTCCATGGGGTGTAGTCCTTCAGGCACAGCCTGCTCCAGCATGAGTCCCTCATGGGGTCACAAGTCCTGGCAGGAAACCTGCTCCAGTCTGGGCTCGTCTCTCTACGGGTCTGCAGGTCCCTGCAAGGAGCCTGCACCAGCATAGGATTCAAATGGGGTTACAGCCTCCTCTCAGGCATCCACCCGCTCCAGCGTGGGGCTCCTCCACAGGCTGCAGGTGAATCTCTGCGTCCCTATGGTCCTCCATGGGCTGCAGGGGCACAGCTGCCTCACCATGGTCTTTACCACAGGCTGCAGGGGAATCCCAGCTCCAGCATCTGGAGCACCTCCTGTCCCACCTTCTCCACTGACCTTGGCGTCTGCAGTGTTGTTCCTCTCATATGCTCTCACCCCACTCTTCTCTGACTGCAGTTACATCTGTGCAATAATTTTTTTCCTTCTTCTCAAATCTGTTATCACAGAGGAGTCACCATCATTTCTAATTGGCCCAGCCTTGGCTAGCAGCACATCTGTCTTGGAGCTGGTTGGCATTGGCTCTGCTGGACATGGTGGAAGTTTCCAGCAGCTTCTCATAGAAGCCACTCCTGTAGCCCCTCACCCTTCCTGCTACCAAAACCTGGCCATGCAAATCCAATACATGCCTGTATGGCAATATGGATAGGAATGTGATGTTACAGAAAACAACAGTGAAAACCCTAATACTTAAGACAACCGTGAGTTAAACTCCCTGGAACTCAGGAGTTTGTGATCTCTTGGAATGAATGCAGTTCTTTTTCTGTTACCTTCTGTGTCTTCCTTCTAACTGCTTAGTAAGGTGGGATAAGCACTCCTGATACTTGAGTGAGTGGCAAAATTAATAGCATGGCTCAAGTAAAATAATTTTACTATTAGCTAGGCAGGCATAATTCCCTCTCCAAAAATGCAGAGATTTTTACTCAGTGTTATTTATTTGGAAAAAAACCCGCCTTAAATTTGAGTGTAGCATCTCTGTCACAAAGTGACAGTTGCACCAGAATAACTTTAGCAGTACAGTTAAAAAAACGTGTTTATGTTAAGATCAACAGTTTAGTTTTAACTGCATTAAAAAAATATTTGGAAGATATTTTAAGACAAAAATCACTCTACATTTGGCGTGGCTTGCCTAGAGCTTGAAAATGGCCTATGTGGGCATCACTCTTTCAACCTCTCAGCAAAGGCATGGCTTTCTGCTTAATTCCTTTAACCATTTCACTTGAAGAACAGGTCCCTCTCTCAACGTATTTGCAATTATTTTCTGGAGTATTTTTTATGTTCTTAAACTTGTGGCTTGTCTTATGGTAGATTTTAAATTGTTGTGATTAAATACAAAAGTTTCAGTGCTGACATACCTTATTTGCTGGCGGATGAGTATTCAGAGTTTTGGGGTTATTTTTTAGTCTGCCTGGCTGTAATTTTTAACTTAAAATTTCCCAAAATCAGACAATTAAAATATTCTATCTTCTAATCCTGAAACTAGTGAACTCACCATACAGTCTTGATAAGCTATGAAGTTATAATTCTATTACAATTAAATAAGTAACAATTTATAGGTTTTATATGTATGTGTATATGTATGCAGATAGAGTTGCTATATACTTCACATATACCTAAGCCATTTATTCATTACCTTAAAAAAGCAATAGTTGGTGTATGACAAGACAGTAATTTTCAAAATTATTAGCTTTTGGTATCAGAGACCAACATCCTGAATAGAAGATCAGAAGAAGCAAGGGTAGTATTTTCAGCCATCTCTAATTCTTGTTAGCATAAGAAAAGTAGATGGACTGGTTTTTTGCATAATGAAGATAAAAAAGACTTACTTAGGCCACACAGTCTATATGAAGGAGTTTTATAGCTTATTATATGTAAATATTGGACAGAAGAAGCTAGAAGACAGGAGGGTTTAATTGCATAGACTTCACCATGCAAAAGGAGACAAGAAATCTAAGTCGAATAGATGATATGTTGGCTGGATAAGAATACAGTGTTTGAGGATAAGATTAATACAGTGTTTCACATATGTAATTTAATTTTTTCTGAAAATTTCACTGCTTGTTCAGTAGATAACTGCAGCTCTTTGCATCTCAAGATACATCACCCTTTCAAATTGGATGGGCTATTTTCATTGCAGGAAGAGCTAATTTGCTGTTACAGGTTTAAGAATAGAGTTTATCCACAAGCAGCTTTTGCATTGCAGTGAACTTACTGTTTATTTGAATAAAGCCGAGACAAAATTGTGCTAACATATTGGTGGCTTGGGTTGCCATTTTTCTGACTTTTTTATTGGGAAGACAAGATAATAATCCAACAGATTGTTTATATTGTTACAACAGGGATAATGTAATTTAGGGTTTGTAAGGAGGGAATGTGACTTGATCTTTATCTGTTAGAAATTATTTAAAATTCTTAATCCTCACAAACTTGGATCAGCAACAGGATGTACTGATACAGGTTTTCTATCTGTAGTTTTAGTAGCTGCATGCCCTACATTTTTAACTTCCTGTGAACAATCTGTTTCTCCTGTCTAGTTTATTAATACATTCAAAAATGTGCCATCTTCATATCCATTCTTTTCATCATCTCAGCATTCTCGCATTGTTCAAGGTGACTATAAATGGCTACGACTTTTCTGCATGCTTAGATGATATGAAAAAATGAAAGGTATGATTTTGCTGTACGTGTTCAGTGCCACGATACCTCCCACATAGTGGTTGTTGATCATGGCAGATGTATGATACTGACCTATGCCTCAGTGCTCCCCTCTAGTTACTCTCAAATATAAAGTTCACGTTCCTTTTAAACAGCAGAGAATTGTCATAGCTCAAATGGGATACAGGTGCTTCTCCCAGCTGTGGAAAACTTCGTAGTGGTCTGGTTTCTGGGCCTTTGCTCAGGAGCTGAAAACTTTGAACTTGATGGTTTTGGGCTCTGAAGGGCATTTCTTGTGTCCTCACCCATTTCAGCACCTTGATCACATTCACACATTTTATGTGGCATATGAAGGTTTTTCAGGTTTTACTTCTAAAATTTTGTGTTACAAGTCCTATATCTATTATAAAACATTTCAAAGTTTTGGGGTTTGGTTGGTTAGGGTTTTGATGGTAGCATGCAGCAGATGTTTTGTAGGCTTCTCTGGATTAAACATCTCTATAAAGTCCTTCCAGTGTCTGTGTTTCTGTATTTCTCTCGTTGTGGGGAGCTCTGCATTGTACCTTTCCTAGCACAGGGGCAGCCTAGAGGATGCAAGTACATCTCTGACCCCAAAAATTTGGGAACAGAATATTAGCTGGTAACTGTCAGACCCTACTAGGGTCTGTGCATTACATTAAAAGGAAAAATTGAACAGTTTTGTTGTATTGTCTCAATACAACAGACCTGGGCCCTTACTCATCAGCTTTGTTAATACTTGTAACTCTTCCACACAAATTTCCTTGAATTTAAGGCTTGCAAATGTTGTGTTAAACAGTGCACTAAAACTTCATACACACCAGCACTACTCTAGCTGTTTTTTCTGTCAGCAAAAGATTCTGTGTATACATAAGTATATTTCCACTTCCATTTGTTTTCTAAACTCTGCCTGTTTTTGTTTTAGGCTTCAAGTGGCAATTATTATTTTATTCCATACATTGTCACACCTTGTGCTGACTACTTTTGCTGTGAAAGTGATGCCCAACGAAGAGCCTCTGAGTACATGCAGCCGAGCTGGGACAATATCCTGGGGCCACTTTGTGTCCCACTGGTGGACAAGTTTCTCAGCCTTCTCAAGGATGTCCATGTTACATCATGGTAATGTTACGACAGATAGAGTTCCAGAACCTTTGATAGTCTCTTTTTGATGTTTTGAAAAAGGAGATACAGAATTTCTAGTAGCATTGATTTTTGATTTTTTATTTTTCACTGCACTTAATACAGTGTTAAAAGAAGCTGCCAGTTTTACTGCTTTTTGTATTCCTATCCTGCAATTGTTGCAGTTAACTAACCGTGTTATGCTAGAATTTGATTTACAGTTACTTTCCAGAAAGCAAAGGCAGTCCATGGGTAAGATAAAGTGCTTAAGTTTAAATTACAGTGCATAAGATTGTATTAGGAGCTAAGCTCATAGTTTCTTCAGAGAACTCAAAGCCAAACACTGACCATTTCTGTCATCAAATAAAATATATGTATATGGCAGCAATGAGCAATCAATTGTAATTTTCGTGGTTTGAGTTTACTTTAAAATATTAACCTTCTGGTATCACTTAATAAACATGATACTGCTTAGCCATTTCTGCAAAGGAAACTTGTTGGAGTTTTGGGAATTGGGGCTGGAGAAGGAGGTCTGTCTTTTCCAGTTGCTCACCCTGTACTCTGCAGCTAGTCCTGTTTTGTATATATTCTGGAAGACACTCAGACTGAGCTTCTGGTTTTTAATTTTTCTAGTGTCGGAAGCATGAGGTAGCACTGAGGGCCCTCAGATTTCTTTGTTTCCCCATTGCCATCCCACCCAAGTGAAAAGCTTGCCTAAAAAACTCTACTTTTCTTTTGTGGTGCCATCCTTGCAATCCCATGGATGACCCTGCTGTGACATCTTACCCTGAAGGGGAAGGGAGCATCTGAGATTCCTAGATGCTCATGATTGAAAGGAATGACAAAAGTTAGAGGGTCCACAAAAGTTTGCAAAGGTTTTTTAGTAAACTACGCACTTGGCATGGAAATTGGTGTTAGTCCCTGACCACCTAAGGCACAGTAGAGGGTTTTGGATGAAGGGGTAGGGTGAAAGGGAAAGGAGAAAGAGAGAGATGAATTAAAGAGGGTCAGAGAGGAGGAAAGAAAGAAAGAGAGATCACCCATGCTGGCTCCAGTATCAGTCCAGCTGGGGTTTCCATGGTCCTGGGATGCATATGCAAAGCAAGCACCCTGGAATTTTTTGGGTACCTTTTTATAGATAAGTTTTCCTCACTCTGGAGATGAATTTCTCACTTTCTATGCAAATTAGTTACGTGCAGTCTGTTCTTGTAGATCTTTCTAGAATAGGGTTGGAGATCTTTGGGGGTAATTGGGTGGTCTTGATGCCCCCTTACAGTCCATGTCTGCTTCTCAGCCTCATTTCTGTGTTTGCACTGTATGAGGCTGGACTTGCCAGTGGTGCTTACTGTGACCTTGCTGCTTTGATGATGATGTGTATGAGACAGAGAACTTAATTTTCTTTGCTAGGTGTAGGGCTTACGCTAAACAAGCTTTAATACTTTGAAAGACTCATTTGTAAACAGGCAGGGGATTGTATGTTCTGCCTGTCAGGTGACACCTGCTAACTTTCAAACTACAGACTCCATAACCTGCTCCAGGATAAATTTACCCCTAAGTAGCTGGTTCAGGCCATTCAAACTTGTCATACTGGCAATATATATATTATTTTTCAGTTTACAAAAGTGCTGATGTTGGATTGTGCACTGATGTTAGTGTAAATAAGATGCACTTACTGGAGGCTTTTACATAGCTCCTGCCCACATTATGTATTGTGTTCATCAAAGAGATTGCAACTAAATCAGCTTTTGTTGGCTTGTTTTTTAGTTTCTGTGTTTGAAAGTCTCCTTCCAACTTCCACAATAAAGTAATATACCTCCTCTTTACATCACACTGGTGTTTCTTCTCTGTGTCATTTTATTATCCCAGATGCTGCCTTTTTTGTGATACAAGCTACCACATTTGTCAGGGGCAAAGAAACCCTCCAATTTTCTTGTGTTGGTAGAATTGCCTCACAATCCTGGTTATAAGCATATTGATCCATAGCCCTACAGTCTGAGGTGGGGCAGGGTGGAATATTTGTAAATAGTTACTGAAAAATATGGAAACTTTTGATGTGCACCTCACTCTGAGGAAATGGTACTTTTTATTAGAAATTATACTTTTTATTAGAAATATAGCTGTGTTTCATAAGAAATATCTTACAGTCTTCATCCCATATGTCTGTCTTTTGTTTCTTTAGTGCTTATTATAAAGAAACACTGCTAAATGACATTAGAAAAGCTAGAGAGAAGTACCAAGGAGATGAACTGGCTAAGGAGCTGGCAAAGATTAAGCTTCGTATGGATAATACTGAAGTGCTGACTTCTGACATTGTCATAAACCTGCTTCTTTCTTACAGAGATATTCAGGTATGTGCTTAAAGACTAAGGTGGATTATTTTACTGTGCAGTTTTGGCTCTTGTTTGTTCTCCTGTGCTTCATTGTTTTTTAAACAGCGATTCAGAGCTGACACTAAATGGGTGCAATTGTTATATTGTTTAACAGTTTGACTTGTCTGGGCGGCTTAAGGGGATAGAGACTCTTACTCCTTTTGCCTGTGAACAAGAGACACAGATTAGGTGACTTCCCGAGGTCTCTCCCTTTGTTTTTAGTAATTTTTAACTTCTTAAAAAGAAGAAAGGCAAAAATCTCTACTGAATGAAGATGCTTGCCTTGCCTTCCCCTACCTTTCCTCCCTCCCCCCATAAAGTTAGATACATTTAGAAATTAAGAAAATGCATTTGTTATGACCATTGTATTGGCTAGAGATGCCCAAATTGAGAACTATAATTCAAGTAAGCATTAATTTTATTTTAAAATATAACTGCAGCTTTTTTCCCTGTTTTTTTTAATAAATTCTGCTTTTGCTAGAACACAGGCTCTGTGCCGTCTTTCCAAATTGACAGTCTGTGTGTTTAACATCCATTTTCAAACATAAGTTCAACCATTCTATAGAATTTTTTTCCCATCAGGAGCTAAGTTGGTTATTTCTTGTGTATAAATGGATTGTGAGAGCAATGGGTGGCCACATCATCCTTTATTACCCAACTTTCCATTCTGAAATGCATTTTTTCCTGCAGCACTTTGTCCAACTTCATTTGGAACGGCTCTGGTGATCAAGAAAGGTCTCCCTCAAGAAATGTACTCATCTTAAAACATGTTTTGAACAAACAGATGAAATAACACGAGGCCTTTTGAGATGTCAGTAAACTGGCCTCTTCAGCACTGTAGACGGGTTACCCATGAGAAACCAAAATGAGCGCACAAGTGGCTGATGTACTTCAGAGACAGCTGCGCTCAAGACCACGGTGACCTGGTGAGGTGTCACTTGTCAGAAGACCTTAATAAGGCCTGAAAGAGCCAGACTCAATACCTCTTCTTCTGGTGCTGGGAGTGTACTTAATCAGACAGGCTACAGGGATTCAGTAGTTTGGGCATCGTGGTGAGGAATAGGCAAACACTGACGTGGATAGACAAAATCCCTGTTTATTCCTACACAGCCTTCATGGATGTTTCTCTGACTTCTAGGAACAGTCACCTGAGAAATTGTCTAGTGATCATGATACATTTTAGCTTAGTGATGCTTTCCTCTGCTTTCAGTTTATTCTACATCAATTCTTTTCATCTTTTTAAAATTTCCTTCCAGGACTATGATGCTATGGTAAAGCTGGTAGAAACACTAGAAATGCTTCCTACCTGTGATCTGGCTGATCAACACAACATTAAGTTTCATTATGCTTTTGCATTGAATCGGTAAGGATGATTGATTGAATTGATGATTGATTGTTTCATTTTATTGCTGTTCCATATGGGCTTATATATAAATTCATCATACAAATAATATCAAATTCCCTTCCCTCTCTGCACATGTTGATACTCATCACAGTCATCTCTCCTTAGTCCCATAATTACTGGGCACTAGCACAGTTTGTAACTTTTGAAATTGTTGTTTTCCAACAACCATCGCTTTGTCAACAACCAGGATCTGTTCCAAAGGCCACCTGACTAACTGCAGAAGACTCTGGTGATACCAAGGGGTTCTTGGTCAGTCTGAGGTTGTTTATTCTGAGTCACTGATTGTTCTGAATGTCTTGAAAAGTTTAGTGCGATAGATTTATGAGTGATTTATTAAAGTAATAGGTAACAAGCACTGCTTGATCCATGAATACACATTCATGATGGAGTTTCCTTGAAATGCTGGAAGGTCATCAGTACCTACAGGCACATCACTCCTTTAGGAAACACTGAAATATTATTGAACTCTTCTAGTTAGGTACAGATTTTTGTAGCACCTATGTATAATAATTACTCAGTTTCTAAAGAATTTGAATTAAGATTATATCAGAGAAAACAGATCTTATGCAGATGAAATCACATGTAATAATAAAAGTAAATGGCTAGATGCAATCCACATAGTGTTAAAGACTATGACCTCCAAGCTAACTAAAAATTAGCATTGGACAACATCAGCATGGCATAAATCAAAGGGATTAAGAACTTAATAATAGATCTAGAAAAGCGGTTCCTATGGCATTTTATGGAAAATGGTAATAATCTGGTCCTATCTGTGACAGTTTCATCAGGCATAAGAGTAAATACTAAACTATTGCTCAGAAAAATGCTGCATATGGATTTAGGCCTATTTTTCAGAATTTTAAAAAATTATTTCAGGAATTTGACTCAAAATGTTTAAATTTGCCAGTAAGAATAATGCTAGGATCATGCCTTGTCCTTAGGTAATGTCTTCCTATAATCAGTTTTTAAAACTTTTTCATTTAGATATGCATAACAAAATTGGCAAGCTCCTTTACTTTCTTGGTCCTCAAATTCTTTGTATTTTGAGCAGCATGTGAAACCCCTGCCATTAAATCTTCTGTTTTGACAATGCCAATAGCACTCTGGTTAGACAGGATAAAATTAATTGCTCAGACACATGCTTTCCCTGTCAACAGGTTTCATTAAACTGATTATTAGCCCAAACAATGACTCTTCTTGTTTTCTTCTGGGAACAATTTAAACATTTCTGTTGAAAAGGCTTTTCAGAAAGAAATGGCTGGTTTTTTCATTGGTGAGAATGCAGAATTTAGCTTCTACAGGTGTTTTTGCCTTCTTCACACAAAATGATGGACAAGACTCAAAAGCTGATACTTAAATTTTTTTTGAACGAGTCCACTTAGTTCAAAATGACCCCTAAAATGTTGCATTTAGCATCTTACTTCCGTGACATTTTTTAATCCCTAATTTTGTCTGGTTTAAAACCAAATTATTTTTAGCAAGTTCTATCAGAACCTATCTTTAAAAATAAAGAACTATGTTTTCACTTCATATTCTGTTAGTTTCAGCATACAGAACAGTATTAATGTTGCTCAGTACAGCTGATTGAGCCTGCCAGGAAAAGAATACATCATATGCAGAACAGAATTAGCAGCTGTAAGACTATCTGACCCTGCAGAATGTTGATATGTGCTTAATTTCATCAAAAAGTATACTAGAACTGTATTCCAGGGAGAGTAATTAGTTTATTTCCTCTTGGACTCTGTAACTGAGTTCTCTTGGCCATTAATCTCACTTGCATTGTCAAGTCAGAGTTACTCTAGTGCTGCAGAGCCAGCTCTGTGGCAGGAAGGGCTGCAGGGTTGTTTCTGGGCACCTTGGGGCTCTGCTGGTTCAGCAGGTGGACACAAGCCCTGTCCGAAGCACAACTGTATGTAGGTCCAGGTTAACCAGTAGTGGTAAGGCAAGGGACAGGAGTGTTTTGCTTTAGATTCTCCAGCATTCCAGCCTAGCTGCATGTCTTCTGCCTCAGAGCCAGCCTGGGTCTGACCTGGCTTGGATCATGAGCAAAGCAAGCCTGGGCCTGGCTGTTGGGTACTCTGCAGACAGGTACTATGGCACTTACTGTCATATGTAGGGCAGGCAGACACTTTCATGCTGATTTCTGGAACCCTGATTCATATGGCAGGTGTTTAAGCACAGCCCCTCTTCTAGATTGCTGTCTTCCTCTCTGGTTGCCATTTCAGAGCTGAATTGAGAGCATCTTGGATTTGTTATCTCTCATGTCTCTTATCAGAAGCTAACAATGGGTGTTTGCAATGACAGGCTTGTGCTTGTTTCCAAGCCTGGGCAATCTGGATACGTGACCCTCCTGGGTGCTTGTTTAGAAGTCCTAGGGAGCAAAAGGCTATTGCTTTTCCAGTGTCTTAAGCTAAGTAATTTGGATGTAACACAGGAGCAGAGCAGAACGCTCTCTTCTGTACAGACATGGGCTGGTTTAAGACATTATTCCTTGTTGCCTCCTAGCTGAAATGTAAGTCTGATTGCATCTTAATTTAGACATCTTTAGGTATAAGTTCAGTCCAAATGTGCAACATGAATATTTTCAATATTTGTATTCACAGCTGTGGTATGAAGTAAGGTGCTGTGCAGTTGAGGGCTGGGTGTTCCAGTTGCTGATGGCTGTTTCTTTCAGTCCATGGGTACACCTTGCCTGGGAGGCAAGCACTGTGTAAGGACAATTTTCTAATTGGTCTTATTTACCAGGGCTGGAGTTACCAAGTTCTGGAAGCTGGCAAAGAGGCCCAAGGGCATGCCAGATTCTGTTCAAAACAGAGTAGACTTTAAAACCAAACCCAGTCCTGGCATGAGGCCAGAACTGTGAAGATTTCAGTCTCTTTCCAGGGCACTTCTATCTTCCCTTATATTAAAGATGAGGACAGCTGCAGTCACTATTATTTAACTCAGCATGCTGTGTTTTAACGAGCAACATATTCCAGTCCCATAATAAAAGAAGGCAATTAACAAGTGAAGGGTGTAATAGGGTGCAAGTAGAAAATCACTAGTAATTGTGAATAATAGTAGCCACAGAAAATTGTTCCCATTGATAAACACTGGGGTATTTAAAATGTCCTGTTCTGTGATTACTCAAATTTAGTAAAAAACATGTTGTGGGCCTCCTTATTTTATATGCCTGGTTTTCATAAAGTACCTGAAGTGTGTATGAGGGAGGGAAAAAAGCTAGTTTTTTTCTTTGTCGTATCTGTCTGGAGGCTTGCAAATTTACTGCTTTTCAAAGCCTAATTTAAGGTCTTGTTTTCCTCATTCGCTGTTTCAAATATTGAAGGTTCTACAATCAAATTACATCCTCAGTGAAATGTGTCTTAACTCAAAAATTAGTTTCTGATTTTAAATGAGAATGCAAGTGCAATAACTAACTCTAAAATGAATTGTCATATTTCTTAATAATTAAGATTTTTTTAAAATGCTTTTGCTGTAGATTTCTGTACACTTAGTAGTAGTTCAGGTCATCTTCTATGGAGTCATTAAGACATGAAATAAAAAGGAAACCAAAGGTAGTTTCTCTTGAAAAAATACTTTCCGTTAATGCAGGTGTTTTGTGTCATATATAGTTATCTCCATCTAGATAGATGGAAACAAACCATACAGGGGAAGATGTGAACTAAAAGCTGAAAAAAAAGATTACACCACCTGTTACCTACAGAGTGAGCTAATTCTTGTCCCAGTGAAATCCATGCTGTTCCTGTTAACTTTGTTAGACAAAGGCCTGTTTCACCGAGTGTAGTTCTGGCTCTGTAACCATGCCAGTTATTTAAAGCTGGTAAAACCAGCCTGTGAAGCAGGAAGATTTTTTGCTTTACTTAAATACTTAAAACTAAGTCTCCTTATAAAGACTGGAGTGTAGAGAAGGATTCACCATCAAGAGGATGGATTTGGAGGGCAAGAGAGGAGCTATGATGTCAAAGAGAAAGGAAAAAAAAAAATAGATAACTTGTTTCTTTGCTGTGTGTTCCAGGTGTTATTCCAGGTGAGAGACTGTGATATGAGTTTGTCACCCCACAGAGCAATTCAGAGAGGTAAAGGAGGAGTAGATAGTTGGTAAGACAGGGAGACAGATGCAAGAGGCTTGTGTAGACCAGGGGGTGAGAAGACTGCTTCTGTGATTGAAGAAACATGGTAGAGTCAGCAGACAGATAAATCACGTGGCAAAACTGCAGTGAGCAAGCTTGAAAATTGGCAAGTGAATCAGCCAGCAGCTTCTGGAGGATACAAGCTGTCAGGCAAAACTAAACTGGCAGCAGAACACTGGCACTAATTTAGAGGAAGTGATTAGAGGCTATAAAGCTGGCCTGCAGGACAACTTCTGTTTTAGGAAAACGAAATTCTGTGTAGCCATTTCTGTCTGAAAAACCTTAGTTTATTGAAGATTTCTTCACATGGAAATGATAGTGTATCAGTGATCATTCCCTCAATTTGAATTTTTTCCCCCCTAATCCTAATAATTTAGTTTCCTTTTTAAAATAAAGCTTAAAACTGTACCCAGTACTGAAGATTAGCGTGCCAGGTATTTGTAAAAGACATCATGATCTTTCATTTTTAATTTTTACTCCTTTTCATTTCCTTCTCATTTCCTAGCACTGTGCTTGGGGGGACTTTGGCAGTGTTTTATTGAGCACTAGGATATTTTCATAATTGCCCTAGTTTTTGTAAGTAACTTGCAGATCTCTTTCTTAACTGGTAGCAGCTTCTGCCCCTATTGTGTTCAGATAGTGTAGATTGATTTTCTCTGTTTGGTTTTCGTGCAAGTTTTCACAAGGTAAGGCTTGCAGTAAGAGGACTAAAATGTGCTAACAAAGAAACCAGTAAGGAAAAAAAAATAGTTTTATGAAATGCTTTCCAAGGCCTGTGTGGTTTTTTAATATAATTTCTAAATAAATTGTAAGAGTACTCTTTTTTCTTACCTCATTGACCATTAAAACTGTGTTTTGAAAGAATTTTCAGATTGTGATTAGTGATTCTAAAAACTGTGCCACCTAAACCCAGAAAAAATATGAAGAGTAGCTCATATTTTCCCTGGGTGTGTATGCAAACTTCTTTAAGGTAGAACATATCTTTTCCCAGGTGTGGAGAGTTTAACAGATTGTGTGTTGAAGAGCACCTCTGAAAAATGCCTATTTAAAAATTCTCTTTCATTCCCAAAGCTAACTTGTTTGTGTGATACCATGAGGGACATTTGTATTTCAGTGCAAGATAGCCTGTAACCACCAAGGAGCAGCAAAATGAACTGGTAGGGTCCTTTCTGTAGCAGCCTATTGGGATTCTGCTCTGGCTTATAAAACTTCATATTTGGGGGATATACTCTGCAAATCTCACCTGGTGCACCAAGTTAATCCATAAAGAGAACATTTTCTGCCTTCCTTCTCATGCCTGTGCATCATCATTTACAGCATTTCAGCTTTCCCTATTCAGAGAGCCTGTGGCATCTCCATCCTTGGAGGTTTAATAGATTTAGCTTTTCAGACATAGCCAAGGCTGCCATGGTCTAGTGCTGGGAGATGGACCTGCTCTGAGAGGGAGATTCTATTAGATGACCTCCAGCAGTCCTTTATGACTTGTATTTTTGTGATTTGTTCTAGTGTGGCTTTAAATGGGGGCTGGGGAGCATGGGGAAACTAATATAGTTGAGATTGGTTAAAAGAAAATAGAAGTCAGTGCTAAGCCTTAAGGGTTTAAAGGTAATCTCTTCTACTCTATTGATAACATCACAGACCTCTTTCAAGGCACCTTGAAACAAATTATGAGCTGTCAGGCATGCAGACCTGACAAAGTGTGGGGTCTGAAATAAGAAATGAAAATCTGTCTTGGTCAAGCACAACAGGTTCTGCATATTATCCAACAGTATATTTTCATACTGAGTTCAGACAACTTGCTTGTAGCCTGTGTCATCTTTCAGGTTGTTTGGGTTTTTTTTCTTGGCTTGCCCTCTCTTTTTGGGATTTAGAAGCTGGTAACTTCCTGTAGTGGTTTTAGTTCACCTCTGTATCTTTTGTGAGATAGAGATTTGGAGGAATGCAAAACAGGCTCAAACTTATCAAGAAAATGAAAAGTTTATTAACAGAATTAAAAGAGAGAAGAAAATAATAAGAAAATCAAAGCAAAATCCCTCTTTTCACTCACACCCCCTCCTCCTTTCTTCTTCCCTAAATCAGCACAAAGGATAACATCACATAATTCGTAAGTCAGTATTCACAATTTTAAACATCTTTCTATCAAATAAGGAGAAAAGATGGTTTCCTTTACAATC
>VZTH01004621.1:1311779-1362065 GCA_013397815.1 Aleadryas rufinucha
ACCTTTATATATGGAAATTTCGAAAAGCGCCACTGGTCAAACGAGTTGTCCATCAGCTCAGGCTCAAACCATCACACTTCCTAAATTCATAAATTATTATAATTGGTGTGTTGGTTTTGTGTTACCCAATGGGCATTGAATTCTGCTGCAGTGAAAAACAGGGTCTAATATAAAGATAACTAAACTGATTTTTGTTTAATAATATCCTGTTAGATGAGTGTATATTTTTATGTGCTAAATTTTGCTGAATTTAATTATTTTTAACAATTTTTTTTTCCTTATATTATAAGAGAGAGACATCTTTCATTTTAAGTCCTCTAGTACAGTGTTTATCTAGATAATAGGGCTTGGTCCTTTGAAATGCTCTCCTGCTGTTGTATTTGGTGTGTACAGAAATATTGATCTGCACAATGTCCCATTTTAAGCAGTGTCTTGCTTTGTTCATTGTATTTTTTCTTTAGTTATGCTTTTTTCTATCGGTATGTAACACCTCTTTATATTAACATTAATAATTAGCCTGTTTTCACACAACACAAACTTGAGTCAAGTCTGGGAAAGCAGTGATTTTTAGATTTTCTGTTTCCATGCTAAAGTGCTCTACATTAGGTTCTAGTTGTACATTTCTTGTGTTTTCAGGAAGAGCTCAGAACACATGCCGACTTCTGTGATCACAATATGCAAGACCAGGGAGCTGCTGGACTTTAATTTTAGGGCCTAATTTTGTTCTAATCTCTCTGTTTACTCCGTTTTCTGTGTGTCATGTTAACAACAGTGAAACTTGGGTATTCTTAATGAAAGAATCTCGTTTGTTCAGAAGAGGTTTGGGTAGAGCATGCTGATCTGTGCAGTGGATTTACCCCCACAGTTTTTACCCCATTTATTCCTTGTAAAACTGAAAAAAGATACTAACTTTCTTCTTGTGTGCTCATTAGAGAAGACCAGTATTTATTTCAGAGCAGTTAATCTGAAGAAAAAATGCTTTAAAAATATTCAAGTACTTGCTGTGAAAGTTTATGCTCTGCCAGTGACTTCAAAGGCAGGATAAAGCCTGCACAACCAGCTACAAATCTGTTTAATCTTATTATATGTTCTCCATCACCTGACGTGCACAGAAGCCTGAATTTTGCTACAGATGTGTTGTTACTGGTCTCTATTGCGTCAGCTGGTTACCTAAGGAACAGAGCCACTTTACAGTAAATATTAATCCTTTTGGGGCATGCAAGTAATAAATTTACCAGAAACCGTTATCTGCTACTGGTATTGCTGACAAAGTAGTCATAGTCCTTGTAGGACTGTTCATGGACCCTGAAGTAGGGACTGGAAAATTGTAAACAGTTCTGAAAAGGGGTTGGTAAATATTTTAAATCTCTCTGGTGATGAAAAAAAGTGTTGAAGAGGCTATTAAACTCTTAAGCTGTGTTTGCATTACTCTTGCAAATAGACATTATTGTTTGTTCTAAGTGACTTTTTGCAGTAAATATTGAGTTCTAAACTTAGAAAAACAAGGTGTATGGAGGCAAAAATTCTGATTGTTTAATAATAATAAGGAATGGAAATGTTATTTAATCACTGATTTCTTACTAATACAATTGTTAAATATTTGTCCAAAAATGCTGTATGACAGCTGTTTATTTTCCAAATCTTTTTCTAATCTGAAGAATTTTAATTAAGAAATACAGTTCAATTTCACCCTTTTGTTTTCATTGTAGTTCAAAGGCTCCATATTGAGCTCTGTCATTCTTTTGGGTAAGACTGGATTGACCTGGCTTCTCCTGCAATGAGTTGGTATTTCCTGGTATTGTTTCTGGATCCTTTGGATTCAAGATTACAAATCTTGGACATAGCTGAATCATCTGTCACACTGAATGCTGAAAATGGCCATTTTTGTTAAGTATTGTCAGGAATGAACACTAAGCAAGCACTTTTTTCTCATTGCAGGATGTGCAGATTCTGTCTGTGTATACAGGAAGGAGTCAAGTTAGATGGCAGATTTTTATCGTAGAGGAGTTCTGGGTTTGCATCAGTTCTTATGTGAGCTACACAGAGACCAGTGATAGGAGAGTGAATTTGGGTTCTATCAGTCAACCAACAATCACACATCAGTCTAAATAAAGTCAGGTGTGTGTATAGTAATGCTGGATGGATTGTGGGATAGATGAGGGATACTGTTGTTCTGCCATTGTGCAGTTATTGTTTCATGTCTGAACTCATTTATTTTATTTTCTGTATTTGATTTCAGAAGAAACAATGCAGGTGACAGAGAGAAGGCACTACAAGTTATGCTTCAAGTCCTGCAGACATGTGATCACCCTGCTCCAGACATGTTTTGCTTATGTGGGAGGATCTACAAGGATATGTTTCTTGATTCTGACTGTAAAGATACCAAGAGTCGAGATCATTCCATTGAATGGTAAAAGGAAAGAAAAAAAAAAAACCACAAAAAGAATCTGTTTAAAAACATTTTCAGGTTTTTTACTTCTGGATATGAAAAGCAGGGCTGTAATAATTACAAGATTAGTTGTTCTACTTCTCTCTGTTTTTCAGGGTCCTGTTTGAATAAGTGGTTTACTGAGCATCAGATCTTTGTATATGTATTTCCTTGCTTCTCTTTATAAACTCCTCTGAAAATTGAACGATGATCTATTGGGAGGGATGTTGATTAACCTGTGTCTTTGTAGAGGAAATATATAATTAATGTGTCTCAAGGCTGAAATGAAATACAGTGAGATCATGGATTTAGGCTGGTCCTCTGTGCAAGGATGGTTTCCGTGCTGGATCCCCAGGAAATGCAATGATCTACTGTATATAAGGAAAAGTAGTGATAAGCTGTGTTACAGATTTTCTTAAGACATTAAGGCATGCATATGCATTCACACAGGCTCTCACTGACATACTGTTCATATAGGTATGTTTGTATAATCATATAAATTACTTCTGAATACAATAATTTTAGTAATGTGGGTTTACACTGTAATTGTGAAATATTCTCCCCCACCACCTCTCCCCCCCACCCATGCAACATGGATGGGTGATAGCGAACATGAAAGCTTCAGGTGGATCTCTTGATCCTGCACCAGCTGGTGGCAGGCATTCAGCCTGTGTCAGCTGTGTCTCAGTTACCTTTAATGAATGTGAAGCTTTAAAACAAAGGGTTTGGGGCTGTTGGTGCCAACTAGCCATATAATCCTTACAGGAAATCAATAGCTTAAAATAACTACCAAAACTTTGCAGTATTCAGTTCTTCTAAACAATAAGATGTGGGTTCTTGACTCTTCTCTGCAGGTATCGCAAAGGATTTGAACTCCAGCCAACTCTGTATTCTGGAATTAACCTTGCAGTTTTGCTGCTCGTTGCAGGACAACAGTTTGAAAGCTCAATGGAACTGAGAAAAATAGGTAAATATCCACACAGAGTGCCACAGACAAGTTTTCTGTGTCTCTCCCTATGAAGAAAACAAAATACAGTGGTGGGTTGCATAGACAGAAAGGTGGTTCAGGCCTTTTTGTGGTGGGTCATGGATGGCAGTCTAAAGCACAGGGATCTTGAAGGCACATTTTCCTTCTGGCTGCCTTGGAGCAGCTTTCTGGTAACATGGCCTGTCTAAAGGGCCCTAGAGATGGGAGAATAACAAAGGACCGACTTCAGCACCATCTATAAACTGCCTTTACTGCACCACAGAGATTGTCCCATTGCAGAGCCAACAGGGCACAAAGACAGGAAGAGGCAGTGTGACCCATTTCTCCTGAGGAATGCCAGGAGAGGATTCAAAGGGTTTCTGTTGTCCCTGAGTTGAGAGCTCCACAAGCAGTATTGCCTGGAAGGATCTACCAGGACAGTTACTTGTTGTCTCCCTAGAGTCAGGCACATCTTCCATGTACATGCTAACTAAAACACATCACGTTACATTTACAAAGAAATCCCATAATAGAAACAGATATGCAGTGCTGCGGTGCATCAGCCCATTTTGGGCTGTACATCAGAGAGGACATCTAGTGGGTGGATTTCCCCGCCTTGGGTTCTGCCTCCGAGGGCAGATCCGAGGAGGAGACATGGGTTTTCCCTCTCCACCCACTGGGTGTCACTCCAAGGCTCATCTCCTCCCTGATTCCAGAACCCTCTTAGCCCCTAAGTCACTCATTGGCTAAGTCAATTTATGTTTAATAATAAGTTCATTGATTAAGCAATTAATGTCTAGAAAGTTCTGTTCTGTTATGTTTCTCATTGGCTGATTTAAATAAGTTCCTCCTCTTGTATGTTATGATTGGTTATGTGTCACTCCTTATCATTTCCTTATTGGTTGTATCCTTGTACCTCCCATTCTCCTCCCCCTGTATAACTTCCCCCTGCAACGGCCAGTCGGCGCCATTCCATCGCCACTCCTGAGCCTTTCCATAAGACTGGTTTCCCGGGTTTTGCCCGGGGGCAGAATGGCTCCCTGGGTTCCCTGTGCAGGTCACGTCCTGGCAGGACTCAGAGGATTCCAGCTCTCCGGTCACGTCCGGGGGCTGAGGCCATTCTATTAAGGCCAGGCTTTAGGTTGCTCCCTTCATGCCTTCCTGTTTCCCATGCTTGGGGCAGGGAAATAAAGACACGGATTATGCAAAGAGAGCGCCTCCTTCATCTTTCATCTCCGTCGCCGCAGCCCAACTTACCTGGCGAGTGTCCATGTGGGAGGACAGAAACTATGTCACCTACCAGGCTCACCGAGCTGCCTGGGTAGCAGCGGCAATGCAGGACTTCCTAGGAAAATTATAGTTGAACATTGTATTTGGAATCTGATCTTGTCTGAAACACGTATTTGAGCCTTAAACATTAAGAATGCAAAGGTGGCTTTAAATAATTCCCCTGACCGTGCTCTGAGGTGGACTTGTGTGAACCTCTAGCCATGGATCTCTTGCAGTAAATGCAAATGAGGACACAGATTTGTGCATCTTACACTATAAGCCCAGACAGGAAGCAGAAGAGGTTTTTCAGCACTGTGTAGTAGGAGTTCTGACTTTCTGAACTGTACTGGGGGGTGTGATTTGCAGATCCTGCCCCTGTGTTGTGCAATGTTGTTTTCTGGGGAAAACTCACTCCACTTTATTTTCATCAGTTATGCTTAATCGAGTCTTAAATTAGTCTTTTACTGATAGACTTAACAGTAAAAAACACAAAAGAGTGTTTTACTGATAGAAAATTGTGGTTTCTAATTGAAATTTTACAGGTGTACGGTTAAACAGTTTATTGGGAAGAAAAGGAAGCCTAGAAAAAATGAACAATTACTGGGATGTGGGACAGTTCTTCAGTGTGAGCATGCTGGCTAATGATGTTGGTAAAGCAGTACAAGCAGCAGAGAAGCTTTTTAAGCTGAAACCTCCAGTGTGGTATGTGGTAGAAGGCTGTAGCTCAAGTACTAAACTATGGGGAAATACACGAATTTAAAAAATCATGCAGTCACGTGGATAACTTAACTGGATTTTTCCATCTTAGATTGTTTGCAACTCTGACTTTATACTCTTTTATTATGGGAAGGAAGGGGGAAGGTAAGAAATTAAGTTACCCAGCATTATCAGGTTTATATCCCATTGAAGCACATATTTTATAAGAAAGCATTTGGAAATTGGTAATGATTCCTTGTGAAACAATTCTGAAAAGATTGTGAAACCATTGTTTTCAGAGTTTAGTTAGCTGCTGCTTCCCACCCCACCATTTTCTAGCTCATCATACCCTGTCTAATCCCCATGTAACTACTTGTGTAACAATACCCATTTGCAAAAAGCTATTGTTCATGAACATCCATGTGAGCTTATGACTTAAGGCTTCGTCTAAACTTGCTATTCTTTCCAGAAATCTGTAAAAATCAACACTACCATTTCCATTATGGTAGCTTTTAAAACACATTTCATTTTGGATGTCTGAGTCAGTTAAGTGGTATTAGAATCTGGACAAATTTTGTTTTCTCTCTGTTAACTCACTAATTCAATACATTCTAGGTACTTGAAATCATTAGTTCAGAATCTGATGTTAATTCAGCGTTTCAAGAAACTCACCATAGAACATTCTCCCAAACAAGAAAGATTGACTTTCTGGCTAGATATAATTTTTGAGGCAACGAAAGAAACAACTAATGGACTGAGATTTCCAGTAAGCTGTTATGTCCAAACCAGTTTTGTATGTTTTATGTTTCTGGATAGGATATTACAAGAATTGGAAGACTCTAAACACAATACTTAAAAACTTAACTGCCTGTCATTTCATTGCGTGAACCAAACCCCCATCCTCTCTTCATCTTTATGCTATTAAAAAAATTAACCCACCACCATAAAAGCATTCTAAGAAATACTTGTAAGTCTCTTATGACAGATGGTGATAATGCTATTCTGTTGTTCCTAAGAACACAGACTTTTCCTGCCTTGTCTTGCCCTCCTGTCTCCCTTGAAAATTTTTTAAGCCTTACTTCAAAATTACCTTTTGTCTATATCAGAGCATCTGAAGATACTGTAGTGTACTAGCTGCTGGTTTATTAAGGAAAAATGCTCTCTGTCTTCAGGTTTTGGTGATAGAACCAACTAAAGTCTACCAGCCTGCCTATGTTTCAATCAACAGTGAAGCAGATGAGAGCTCTCTGTCTTTGTGGCACGTGTCTCCCCCTGAAATGGTAAAACTGTCAGTAGATTTGTTAAATGTACTCTGATTCAGTGTGCATAAAGTAATTTTTTACATGTAGATTTTGGAGCACTTTACAATAATTTAAAATTTGCTACATTTCTGTGGAGCCCAAGCTTCAGCATCTCTTTTGTGCAGATATGAAAGTTGACATTTTATAGAGAAAGTAAAAGGAGTGACTACGATTAGAACTCAGGTGGTTTTGATGTCATTCAGATTTAACTTATCTTGACCATGTCTCTTAGAACTGCATGGATTATTTGGTTTGCTCATAATATTTCTCATGAGAATTCTGTGAATTGCTCATAATAATTCTCATTAGAATTAGACATCTGTTAAGATGCAGGTCAAAGATTAAAAGTAAAGATAGAGCCCAGTATCGTGTTCAATGTTTTAGACATTTTAAACTTCTACAATTGTAATATTAGAAACTAGAAAAAATGGCAACCTGTGACAGATAAGTGTCAAGAAATAAAATATTTGATGTCTTGGATTATTGGATAAGGCACAGGGGATTAAGAAAGGAGTAGACACAGTTATGGACAGTGTTAGCTCTTAAAAATGAGAAATAATTTGTTTCACATTGAAAGACTTGAAATCTGCAATGTATTTTGCCACACTTTCTTAATATTAGAACAACATAGATGGAGAAGAGACCAAAAATGTAGAGAGGCAAAGTGTGGAAAAGAAGCATGTTGGAGCAGGACAAGACCACATAATTACCTGGATCTGTGAACAATTTTTCCAGTACATTGTTCTACTTCACTGTTTGGAGTGAATGTTTCTGTGAATGTTTCCGACACACTCTTTGGAGTGAATGTTTCTGACACAACTTTGCTTTGAGATGGAAGTTTTTGGTGCATATCTGACATGGCTGAATAAGATGGAGCTATTTGCTCTAATTAGATTTATGGAGGGTTACAGTCCTAGACACAGGCTGTCCTTCCTCTGTTTTGCCTCCAGTGAGTTCCCTGGGCCAAAGCTGTTGGCTCAAACAGCTGTTCTCTCAAAACAGCTCAAAAGAGCTGTTCTCTCTTAGGGAGATGGGTGAATTTGCATTTCCCTTTGAGCCTAGATAAGAGTAGGGCATAGTCTGCTCCATGTTTAATGTGAAATATAGGTGTATTACATCAAAACATCATGTTGTGCTGCACAATTTATTCTTTGAATTTAATTTTACCCGAGGAAATGCAGCCTTTGCTTCCACCTTGTGCCATTTATATTCATTTTTTCTCAAGTGAGTAAAACAGCAGTGTACGTATAAGTTCTTTACCCATGTATCAATCTTATTTCAAAATACGAGGGAAGAAAGAAGAGGAGACATGTTGGAAAAACTTTCTTTTGCTTACCATGCTGTGACTTTGTTTTCAATATTAAGTCAAGGTTAAACTGTGATTGATTGTATCTCTTTGTTCTTTACAGAAACAGATTCATGAATGGAATTTTACAGCTTCTTCCATTAGGGGAATAAGGTTGGTATGTCAGTAAACAGTTCAGTGATTTTTTTGTGTGTGTTTTCTATTTCCCTTAATTGGGAAATCTGGATTCTGCCTTAAATCTCTCTCTTTCAATTGCCTATTATTAAAATCTTTTTCTGTCCAACATGACTTGAAATGTCACAGAAGAGTTTGTTTTTCCATGCATGAGCAGAGCTGTACATTTCTCATAGCAACACTCAGATCTAAGAGGGGTTTGGGGTGTCTATATTCTCTGTTAGACTTTCTTGTTTTCAATTATGTAACTGATTTTTGTATATTTTTCTAAATGTTTCAGTGAAGTTACTGCCATCTCTGCATTTAAAACCATGGGGGGCAGAAGGAAAGAAGAGCCCTTAGCTCTTCTTGTTCTTTCCATAAGTGAAGGAGGAGTTTGTCTGTTTTTCCTTTAAGAAAAGGAAACCATGGTATCTATTTTCTGTTTGGAATCCAGAAATGCTTCTGATATGGCTTTATTTAAAAACTTGATAGCTAAAACTTGGATTATTAGAGAAATAATAAATGAGGCATAAATGTTATTTTTTGCTGAGGACAGAAAAGAATTCTTTCTCAAGGACTAGCCTTTAAATAGTTAAGACAGTTCCAGTTTGTGATGCTTGGATTAATGAAAACACTAGTCACAAGTAAATGGGTCAAAATATTAGTACCAAAAAATATCAGAATATTGTATAGAAAGAACAAGATTGTTCTGGGAACTGAAAAGATAGAAAGTATTCACATTTGATGTTAACAATTGCAAAATGCATGACTATGTTTAGAAGATTATATATATTAAGCTGGGCTACTTTGCTGCTAGAAGGGTGAGAGACAGGACATCAGGAGAGGAAAAAAAATGAAACCTGTCTCCTCTGTGTCTGAATTATGCAGGCTGCAGCTAAGAACCAGAGGAATTGTAAGTACAGGGAACACCTGGTGGGCTTCTGTCTTCTCTCTGAGCTTCTGGGTTAGTACACTGGTGGATCTGGCCTTTCTAGGGACATAAATGACTGTTTTCTGGGGCCACTTGTGTGACTGCATAAGCTTAAGTGCTTGAGAAATCTTCTGATTCAAGTACAAGAATAAATTCAGATGCCTAATGGGTTCCGTAGTTCTGAAAGGAGAAGGCTTCTAGGCTTTGATCTTGACTCAGAGTGCCTTAAGTTTTAGGTTCCAAGTTTGTCTCCCCTGAACTTGCATAATTCACCTAAGCAAATAAGCTCAGAGAAGAAGTATTTCTCTGAATAATGTGAGTGGTGGTTGAAAACCTTAAACTGTGGTTTTGGACATAGATTCTACCATAACTCAATTATTTTCTTTTTTAAAAAAGCAGGTTTTGGTTTAAATGAATTTTACATGGTATTTTATTCTACTACTCCAATGCAATGTGAATTACTGAAGTCTGTGGAACTGATTTAGCATAACTCAGCATAAAGTTTCTGCACCACATTAATTACCTTCAGTTAACACAATGCACGGAAATTAATCTCTGAGAAAGATAACTTTAATCAAAAGGAAGCAAGCAATTAATTTCATTTGCTTTGAGTTTTAATCACTGCTGAGTGATTAAAATCATCACTACATTACAAAGCTCAAAGAGGCAATCTTTTTTAAATTTAATGGTTAGATATTTGGTTTGTATGTGACAAAATTTCTATACTTTTGAAATTGCATTAGTTTAAAAGAAATTGTGGTCTCAGTTAACGTACACTCTACAAACTCTTCAATTGTATTTATATTAACCAGTTCATCTTATATATGCCATACATGACACCATTTATAATGCAGTATATTCATAAAAAGGGTAAGAAGGAGGATCCTGGTAATTACAGGCCGGTTAGCCTGACCTCGGTACCAGGGAAGGTTATGGAGCAGCTTATATTGAGTGCTATTACACAGCACCTACAGGATGGACAGGGGATCAGACCCAGCCAGCATGGGTTTAGGAGGGGCAGGTCATGTTTGACCAACCTGGTATCCTTTTATGACCAGGTAACCCGCCTGGTGGATGCAGGAAAGGCTGTAGATGTTGTCTATTTAGACCTCAGCAAAGCCTTTGACACTGTCTCCCACAGCATACTCCTGGAAAAGCTGGCAGCCCACAGCTTGGACAGGGGCACTCTTCGCTGGGTCAGGAACTGGCTGGAAGGCCGGGCCCAGAGGGTGGTGGTGAATGGTGCTGCATCCAGCTGGCGNGAGCGTGTCCAGAGGAGGGCAACGAGACTGGTGAAGGGCTTGGAACACAAGCCGTATGAGGAACGGCTGAGGGAGCTGGGGTTGTTTAGCCTGGAGAAAAGGAGACTCAGAGGTGACCTTATCACCCTCTACAACTTCCTGAAAGGTGGTTGTAGTGAGGTGGGGGTCGGTCTCTTTTTCCGGGCAACAACTGACAGAACAAGAGGACACAGTCTCAAGTTGCGCCAAGGAAAACATAGGTTAGATATTAGGAGGAACTTCTTTACAGAAAGAGTGATAAAATATTGGAATGGCCTGCCTGGGGAGGTGGTGGAGTCACCATCCCTGGACGTGTTTAAAAAGAGATTGGATGTGGCGCTCGGTGCCATGGTTTAGTTTAGTTGAGGTGTTAGGACAGAGGTTGGACTCGATGATCTTGAAGGTCTCTTCCAACCTGGTAATTCTGTGATTCTGTGATTCTGTATTGTTACTCAGACACTGTCTTGTCTATCCTATATTTGCCCTTGGAAGACTCACCTTACTTTGTCTCTTAGTTCTCACGTCAGATATGTGTTCGTCTGAGAAACAGAAATTGCTATACTAGACTAGAAATTGCTATACTAAATGAAACTAAAGAATGGCCTAGTGTATTTTCACATATTTCTAAAAAAGTCTTCAGGCAAAATTCAGATTTTTTTGAACATTTTCCATTTAGCCCTTAATGATACTTCAACAAGTTGGTCATGTAACATGTGGCAACTTTACTAGAGTCTACTGTCATGTATTTTAACTAACTGGCTCAGCAGAGGATAAGCAAAATAGAAGAGTTTGACTAAACAGAACAGGCAAGAATCTAAGAAATGTTATTAACTTAAGGCACAAAAATACCTTAACATGCCTAAAAACTTGACATTATGTAGCAAAATACTAAAGTGCAAGTGGTTGGGGTAAGAGATTAATTCCTAGTTTTATTTTCATATTGATACTGTGTTTTATGGCATTTCCCTTTTCACTTCAGTGCATTTAGATGGGATATATATGACACTGGCAAGACACAATATGCAATAAATAATCCCTTTTTCAGAATTATTACTGCAATTTGGAGTAAATATTGGTCATCCCAAAACTTCTTTATCAGTATTAAGGCCAGAAAAAGTATAGACCAAGAAGGATCTGCTACATTGTTGGTATTTCCCGGTTCAGTTTTATTGTACAAGCAATGGAACTATAAAAACCTGAAGTACTGTTCAATCTTTAAAGAAAGGTTTTTTGGATAGCTAAATTAGTGTGAAAGCAATTCACTTTGCATTGAGGTGTCACCAAATACCAAGGAGTCTGATGGAATTGTGTAAAAGTGGAAGTGGAGGTGAACAACAAACCAACCTCAATACACTTCACATAAACTAGTATTTTACCAGACTAAACAGTAGCTTATTTAGCAAATTGGAGATAGGGTTATAGAATATATAAATAAACTGAAAACTCCTAGTTGTAATGAAAATGTATTTAATTGCATACTGCTTCTCTGAGGTAATCAACTGTGAAAAAGATGTTTCTTAAGTGTTCATAATTTAAAAAACCCTCCTCATTGCCCTATTTCTTCTAATAGTTATAGTCAAAATAATATTTTCCTAATGTGAATTTTACAGCATCTCCAAGTTTGATGAACGATGTTGTTTTCTTTATGTCCATGACAACTATGATGACTTTCAAATCTACTTTTCTACAGAAAACCAATGTAGTAGGTGAGTTTAGTTTGTGTGGGTGTTGCGTGCCTCATCTATATCCTAAATAAAATTGATTTCGTAAAGATTGAAAACGAATATTTTTGCTTGAGAAACAGATTATATATTTCTTGACTTATTTTTTCTTGATGAAGAAGCAGTGTAAACATGGTGATGTTTAAGGTGATGAGAGCATCCATTATACTTCCTGTGTGATTCTGATTAGTCTATCTACAAATCATTATGTGTGAAAAAGTCTTAACCAGCTTCATCTAATTTATAATTATTGTCTTATTTTTCTTTATCTTGGCCATGTCATGTAAGGTACTACATTGTTTCAGGTTCCCTTACGTTCGGTTTGATTTAAATGAGAGTATCTAAGTGTAACAAGAAATTCTGACCTACGTTGTGTCACAGATCCATGTTACTGATTGTACCTTTAGTCAAATATTTTCTGATGATCTGTTGCCGCTAAAAAGTAAGCCGGCTAACTGAATTTTAGGCCTAAATCTTTACAGACCAAATTCTGCCTTAACTGGTAGTTGCAAATGCACCTTCTGGATGATGTCGGAGGGAGTTGTTAATACACTTAGGTTTTGGAGTGTTAATGGTATATTCACTATTTCTTGCAATAATTACTATCTGTGCATTATGTGGAATAAACTCAGGTTAAAGAAAATTACTAGCCTTGCAGGGTGCATTGCATGAAAGGTAGGAAACACTAAAATTAATGTTACCTCCTCAGCCTTAATTTGGCAGTGCAGTTTGTGTGTCATGAAACATGGTCACATTTTTCATGCCTTATTCAGTGCACTACAGAAGTCAGTTCAAGAGATGTATCTCTGTTACTTAATGAAAGAGATGTATGAAATGAAATTATGAATATTTTATAATATTTTTTAATAATTATTAACCATTTAGTATAGAATTTGGGAAAAAAAAATGAGTCGCTCAGGCAGGGAACTACAGGAAAAAATGTTCTTAAGTATCTCCAGCCCAGAGAACTGGAAACTAGTTAGAACTCTGTTCTTCTAACCATATTACTACTTTTGTATTTCTGGCTTTCTGAATGCCTGACAAGAAGCTACAACATCTGATTTTTTGAAATACTGAGTAATCACACTTGCAGCCAAACATGTACTGAAAAAAATATTTGAGTTGGATATACCAAGATTTTACTATGAAATTACAATAACAAGTAACTATTGGGTTCTGCTACAGCAAATAAAACAATTTTATAAATAATGAGGCTTTTCAGTGTGTTTGATGTTCTTCATCATTTAAAATGGGATAACTTTGGAGAAAGTCAGTAATGAAAGAAACCTGTGTACACGCTGGTCAGTTTATTAGCTTGAAACCAAAGCCCAACTTGCAAGAATCTATTTAATCTGCTTCCAAAAGGGTATTCTTCTTTGATCTTGTGCTATTTGTTTCTTTTTTAGATTCTGTGGTTTAGTGAAAGAAATTTTGTCTGATGCAGTTGGCAGTACTTTGGAACTAGAAGGAGAAATAGATGGAGACACATTGGAGGTATGTCAAGGATAAAAGATCTAAGAACTCTGAAACTTGTTCTCAGTCTTCCCTGCACTTTCATATCAATATAGTAAAAAGATAAATAGCATTTAAAATCTTTAATTGTATATGAAATTTAAAGTCTTACAAAATTATTTGTACCTGAGATTTGCATTCATTTGAAAAACCAAATTTTTTATGAAGTGGGCCTGTTACTACTGTAAACTCTATAAATCCTTAATGAAGTCTGTTACTGTGTTCGTATTCTCTTGAAAACGATGTATAGATGAGAATCAAGTGATATCAGCTGGCGCAAGTGGATAAAAAAGATAAAATATTAAATAAATGCTAGGAAAAAGCCATTTACAAAGGTACTTTAGTTTTTCTAGCTGGTACCTGATACCATTACTACTCCAGGTAATTTCATTTGACAGGCTTCTGTCCCAGAGATATTGCAGGTATTTAGGATCAGGTTAATACACTGTGCTTTTTTCTTACCACTGTAACATCCATGTTAGGAATCCATTAGCTGTAGGCTTTCTTTATAGTTAGTACAGAGCGGAAAAAGGAAAAACAACCAACTTGGAAAGGGTTATTCACATTTTATGTGGCCTTAGGTTGGGATAGATGAATTCATGTCTTCATCAGACAAAGTGACTCATAGCAGATGTCCACATCTGTAGCATATGTATGTAAATACATACCCTGTATTTCTTCTTTTTATATCTGAAAAGACACCATAGAAGGTAGGTTATAAGTTTTATTTATGGTCAAGGAAATTTAATCAATCTGATTAATGAGCATGAAAACCCTCCTGTGGCTTATTTGAGCTGGGCATCTTTCTGATTGTGTCTCATTCCAGCAATTTTTTTAGGCTGACGATTCAGAGCAGGTCTTCATGGTAGTGAGCCTTTTGTAGGACTTGAGGCTTCAGGGGAGGAAAAAGAAAACATAAAACTCTCTGCTGTACTGTTGAATGTAGTTGCATATAGTGGGAAGGATGAGTTTTTGCATTGGAGTTGTTTGTTTGGCCACAGAATTCTTTCCTCAAGTGAAAAGGACAAATACGCACATCTGTTAAGCCCAGTTTAATACATACATCTGTGGTCTTGACACAGCTTCAGGGCTCTGCCTTGGTACACACAGGGTATCATCTATTGCTGCAGATTTTTATATTACATAATTATGTACTCAGCTAATAGCAGGGCAGTCTCCACACAACATGATCTGTTCAGCTGTATAACAGTCAGAGGATATGAGCTCACCGTGGCTTGAGCCTTTTAAAAACTGAACTGAAAAAATCACTTGACAATGCACAGCAGGAAACAATCCTTCGTGAATGAATGGCACATGGAGATGTGACTACAGAAATTAATTTTAAATCTTTAAGCTGTATCATTCTACCTATCTCGAAGTTTTCACAGTTGTCACCTTGTACTTACTGTCCTAGGTTAGGACACTAAAATAGAAATCAAAATTTCTGAAGGGGAGAATTAATTGGTGTATAAATTAACAAAGACGCTTAATGCCTTCCTGCAGCTTGAGATCTTACATTTAAGAAGAGACAATGAGGAAAATGCAGCTTTGTATGGTCTTGATGGGCTTGACTGGTACAGAGAAAGCAGTTCTTACTGCTAATAAAACAACTGTTTATATTTGGGGAAGAAATAACCTCCTGTAAAGTCTGGGGGAAGAAAATCTGTTTTCAGTCAGAATCCTTACCAGAATGTTGTCACAAGGGGTTGTATATTTTATGTATAAACTGCAGTCTAGTTTTACATCTAGCAAGTATTTTGAAGGAGTGTGAATGTTGCAGTTCTTTCTGCCTTAGGGTATTCACTTCTGTGTATTGATACAAAGAAGTTCCTATCACTGTAAGAGTACCTGCTGTACCCCAAATAGGATATTCTAGAGAACGCTCTGCCCTGCAGAAGGTCAGATATGAACACTTGTTTACTTGTACCTAATGGTTGGATTTCACAGCCAGTGGATCACTTATTCAGACTTCTAGCAACCAACAGTGGTTTATTCAATATTTGTAGCTGTTGGGATGAGAAGAGGCAAATGTAAAGTGGCATCAAGTATATACAAATCTATTAAACTGTTTACTAACTAGCACTGAACTCTAAATCCCAACAATTTTCATGTATAATGGGACTCAGGCTGGAGAACATAGGTTTCTCCATGGTAATTAAAGGGCTGGCTTAGGACCAGTGTGCTGCAGATGGGGTTGCTGTCAATCCTAAATTCTGCAATGTGACTGCTGTCTTTTTTCTGCAGACTTTTATGTCATATGATAGTGTGAAAGCTGGATGTGCTCCTACCAAAGAACCTGACAAGTTTTGCATATGGCGTTTTGGGTCAGTTATGCCTCTCATGTAACGAGATTATGTTGTGAGCTGTGGGGTGCTGAAATGCAGTAAATGAAACTGTGCTAAAGCTGTGCTCGCTCTGGTTTAGTACCACGGAGCAGAATATGCTGTGAGGATAAACGACAGACGGGTTTCCTGTAGCACATTCCATACAGCAGCATGAAACTTGCCATCTTTGCCGAGGTGGAGAAGGGGACTGTCAGTGACACATGGACACTGCAGCAGCAGAGCTGCCATGTGAACTGGGAAGGCACTTCAAAGAAATACCCCAAGGCTGCATTCTGCATCAGAGTCATACTGGACAACACAGAAAAAGTGGTTGTTGACAGAAAAGTCTGTAGTTATGGGCATTGTAAAAAGTTTTGTTGTTTGTTTTTTTAATAGGGCAATCTGAAGCCACAGAGAATACCCTGCAGTTTTCCCATATGGGACATCCTCTTGGATGTGGCAGATACTAGGGAAGGTCTGTGTACTCCTGATAATACCTGAGACTATGAAACTGTCCAGTTCCTTTCATCCTTTATCAGTTCCCTAATTGGAATCATGGGTGTGCTGTTCAACCCAACTTCCATAAGAAATTTGGTTTTATATCATGTCTGGGGTACACTTTCATTAAGCATCATTCACTCCTGTAGAGTAGGAGAGCTCTGTCACAAGGTCACTATATGGGACAAGACCATGAGGTGGTGTTAATTAGTGAAGTTTTACTGAAGTCAGTGCATCAGCACTGATTTATTCAGCTGGAAATGTGACCCAGCAGCAGTGGAAGCCACCACTTCATATATTTAATAATTTTTTAACAAGATGAACATTTTTTTCTGCCTTTTGGAGAAAGCTCATAATGAGAGAGGAGTATGTCAGAAATTAATTTTGCTGTGGCTAAGCTCAGATGAGTGTCTTGGGTCTTCATGTCCACCCACTGTAATGAGAATATTACTTTTATCTATTTATTAAACCATTGGTTTTGAAATTTTAGGTTATGTTCCATATATTTACGTGTTCTGAAGGTTCTGTCAGAAGTTCTTAGATACGTGATACGTGAATGGGTTCTTTTGATAGCACTGTTTCATTGAATGTGGTTTAGTGGTATGTTCTTGTTTGGAAGAATGCATCTTTCTCAAAGTTGGTTAAGCAAGATTGTTATTGCCAAGCGAGATGGAAGTTTTACAAGTTGTGTAAAGCACCAGGCTGGTGGGTAACCTGCTGTCCTACAGCTGCACTGCAGCACTCTGTGCTGTACTGAACTGTGGTTAAGGCTCTCTGCAATGTCAAATGTTAGCGATAACAATTTCTGTGCTGCTTTGTTTATCTCTTCTGCTTGCAGTATGAATATGATCATGATGAGAACGGTGACAGGGTAGTTCTAGGGAAAGGTACTTATGGAATAGTTTATGCTGGAAGAGACCTTAGCAACCAGGTCCGAATAGCCATCAAAGAAATACCTGAGAGAGACAGCAGGTAAGACCTAGTTCATTGTTATATACACACAGTTAACAAAAACACAGTTGTTTTTTGAAAGCTTGGTTCTTCTTAGCATGTGTTTCTGTGTGGTTAGTTTATAAAATCCCAATATACTGAAATTCAATTATTATTTCCTCCTAGTATTCAACAGTAACTTTTTGAGAATAAAGACTTTGTATTTTTGGGGGAAATGTATGTTATATATCATAAATATTACAGTTTAATAGTCTGTATGTATATCTCAAATTCTAGAAGATAACAGATTTTTGGTTTTAGGTTGCAGTTGTATCCCATTTGTATTTTTTTGGGGGAGTGTGAAAAGCATGAGAGGAGCTCTGAAGTCAAAGACAGTGCTATGTATTGATACAGAAGACACACACGTATAAATTCTTGGGGGGCATGCTTCTCCACCAGGGTTACTCTGAGATCTGTCTCTACTTTTCTGAATAGGCAATGAATCATGCTGCGTTTTGAAGGTCACGGACAAGATGTTTGCTGAGAATTGGATTGGTATCCTTAAAATCCATTCTGTTGTCAAACTAGCATTTAAGTATAGCCTGGAACCTTTTCCTGCATGATGCAATACTCCTTGGTTCTTTTTTTTTTTTTCTTAATAGGTATTCTCAACCTCTTCATGAAGAGATAGCACTGCACAAATATTTAAAGCATCGGAACATTGTCCAGTATCTTGGATCTGTTTCAGAAAATGGATACATTAAGATTTTTATGGAGCAGGTGCCAGGAGGTTTGTATCATGCTGAGTTTGATCTGCCAAAGGAAAAGCGTTTGGGCCTCCAGACTTACTGAAAGTCACTAGATACGCACTTAATGTGTTCGTGCACTCTGTATGGCTTTTCTGTTGTCATTTTTCTCATAGAGTAGATTTGAAGAGTATAGGTCCCAGTACCCTCTCCCCTTTCTGAAATATTTCTAAACCTAGAGAGAAGTCATTACAAGTATTTGGTTTCAAATACTGATGTGTTATAAAATAATGGAGTTAGGGCTGGATAGTCCATTGAGCTCAAGTGTGTGAATGATGACTGGAGCCTTCAGTGTAAGCTTCTCTTTGAGCAGTAACACTGACAGAATAATTAAGTAGTGGTTTTTAACTGCTATATACAAAGCATGGCTATTTATTTCCTAGGTAGATTAGAGATAAAAGTGAGATGTGTCCCTTGCTCATAGTCTCCAGTTTTAGTCCTCCAGCATTCTCTGCTGGAGGAGGAAGATGTGAAATCCCTCTGTAACCTCTCTACATTGTTTCCATCTCCCTTTTGCTGTTTACTCTTCAGTGTCAAGGATGTGTCAGGATGAGTTAAATTTTGCATGAATTTAATTTGTGAAGTAAAAGCGGAAATAAAAATGGTGGGGGGAAAGTTCAGGTTTTTTAAAAAAGGTCCAGACACAAGCATTCAAAATATAATTAAATACATCCAGGACATTTAGAGATGTAGGGAAATTATTTAGGTTTTTAATCCTTGTGACCTTCTCACCTGAAAGCTGAGACTTTGACCTGCATGATGCATGCAGATGTGATGAAATCATACCAACACTTCCACTTGTTTTCCCACACTTGTTAACAGTGTCAGCTGGTGTTATTTCTTGTTCATATGTGCACAGTAAAGTGTGCTGTGATTAGCTGCTAAAGGCAAGATATTACTGAACCAATTTAGATATTTTAAACTCTTAGCCAGTGTTTAAAAGGAACCAGCTGTTCAGATTATGCAAGATTCTTTGAGGAAACTTTACTTTAGAAAGCCGTTGGTGTGGACTTGTAGTTCCTTCAGCTGATTTTTTCTGGCCTTAAGTAGACCTACTGTACTTGGTTTATTTTGTGCTGAGTAAGCAAAACTGTTCTTTATTTCGCCTTGTGATTAAAATATTTGTGTTATTTAAAGATTAGTTTTATTATGATTGGGGATGTGTGGATGGCCTATCTCCTACTCTGAACACCCATTCAGAGGGTTTTTTTCCAGAGCTTTCTTTCCTGTCTCTGAATATTGCCAGAAGTTAATCCCATGTTTGCAAAGAGAAGGCTCTTTCTAGTTTTGATTCTACCCTCCCTGCCTCAAGAAAATCAGCTTCTCTTTGCTCATACCTGTGGTTCATGAAGTGCAATGTACAACATGGTACAGGGTTACCTCTAGTCCTTGTTTCATTAAGGGCTAAATGGGTGCTAGTCGTAGTCTCAGCAGTTGTTACAGTGAAGTGAAGGGAGTGGATCCAGCCCTGTCAGAACATTTATTCTTGTCATGGAAGTAGAACCTGACATGGCAAGTAAGAAATAACCAGTCCAGAGCAGCAGCAAATTATTTGCTTTGAGTGATCTAGCAGGAATTTTGGCTTAATCATAGGTACTGCTTTTCTTTTATATGAGGATATTGAGCAAAGATTTCATCCAGACTTAACTTTTTCATGTTAATTTGGGGATTTCACTGTCTTGATACACTTTCTTCTTAAACTCTGTAGGCAGCCTCTCAGCTCTCTTAAGATCTAAGTGGGGCCCAATGAAAGAACCTACAATTAAATTTTACACCAAGCAGATTCTGGAAGGCCTTAAGTATCTCCATGAGAACCAGATTGTACACAGAGATATAAAGGTAACTTTTCCTTTAGTGTGTCTTGTTTGATTTGCTTTTTATCTTATTTACTTCAGTTAGTTTTGCCTAATCTGAAGTAGAATTTTTAACAGGATTTCATGGAAGCTGAAAAGGAAAGCATAAACCAGCTCCTTCTTCTGGTGCTCCTGGAATATTCTTTTGTAGAAAGGTGTATTACAAAGATAAGTGCAAACTTGAAGGAGTATTGAGATTGAGAATCTGTATTCATCTGTCTCCTCTCCCTGTTCGCTGCCTCCTTCCCTCTCTCCTCCTCCACCCTCACCCCTCCTCTCCTTCCCTCTCCAATGCAAACCACAGGGGGACAATGTTTTGGTGAACACCTACAGTGGCGTGGTTAAGATTTCGGATTTTGGTACTTCCAAACGGCTGGCAGGAATCAATCCATGCACTGAAACATTTACAGGTGAGATTAATCTAGCAGAGTTTATAAGGGTTTTCATGACAGATTTAGCATTTGAGCCAAGAGGCTCTTTGGGTTAGTGATGAAAACACTACTGGGTCTCTGTTTTCAGGGAAGAGTAAATGGGCGTGTGATCACCATAAACATAGGCTTGATCACCATAAACATAGGCTTCCTTTACTTTTTTTTTTTTAATGTAACTCTCTTCCATTTTACTTTTTTGAGGTAAAAGTTATTCCTCCAAGTGTTCGTTAAATAGCAATTGATTTGTTGCAATTACATCTGGAAACACTTGAATACAGCAACTTCTTCATTTAACAATCTTGATATTAGTAACTTACACATGCACACTTTCTAGATGTATTTTTAAAAGTGCAGAAAACCAGACTCAAACTTAGGAACACTTTCAGTTTTGAGGTATTGATTATAAAACCCAACCAACTGGCTAACAACAGTAAAAAGAACAGTTTACATGAAAATTTTAGGCTGATGTGTTACAGAACAGCTTTCAATACAAAAGGGTTATTAAGAGTTGTAATATTCAGGGAAAACAAAAATTGCTGAGCAAAAGGGGAAACTCCACATTAAAAAATGAATATATAGCTAAATAGTTTCTCAATTCTGTGATCAGTGGATGAAGGTCACATGATGTTTTGCTTGTTCTATGGCCTTAAGCAAAGGCTGACATCACAAGCCTCTTACGGGCCTGCAGTTAGAGTAAATGGTACACAGACAAAGCCATCAGTCATGTGTGGAAGACAGAAAATAACAACCTTCACATAAGTGAAAATCAAGACTGCCCTTTATCTATCTGTTGGTGAGTCTGAAGTTCCTCCAACTTTCGTACAAAGGAAGCCATGAAAATAAAGTTAAGGTTCTGAAGTAACTTAACCTTTCTCAAGTCATTTTTACTCATTATTGGCGAAGCTTATGAATTGGAAACTAGCCCCATATTACATCATGATCTGAATACAGCATATGATGTCTGCATCAGGATCTCATGAGATCAACATCTCATCAGGTGCAGGCATTTTAAGCAAATCTATTTCCTTTAAAGCTATAAAGACTGTAGTTAGAATCAAATAAAGTTAAGTTAGGAGTTCTTTAAAGAAAAGAAAAAACTATTTGTATTGTTTGGAATCATAAATGAAACATTAAAATGTTTTAAGAATGAAGAGCTACAAGAGGAAATCTCTTCATTTTACAGATGCCACAACAGATAGATACAGATATGACAGTATGTCTGAACAGAGCTGGCTAAATGCTGCCTTCTGAAGGCATTCCTTCATTCCTTTAAGGAGGTTCACTATTTTTTTCCAAACACGTTATTCAGTAAATAATTTTCTTATCAACCATCTTACTTGCAACTGGATTGATAATTCTCAGATATGTACAGGTCTTTTCTCTTTGGAAAAGAGTGTTTTCAGGTTTTGCCTGCAATGTTTGTCCTTGCCATTATTGTTAGGCTGGTTCAGTGCAATTAGATTCCATGGAAAAGAAAGCACTTCCACGTGGTGTGATGTAGTATGCTTCTCATTTCTGCAGGATATTCTGTAAACTTTTAAGTATATAAAGGGGTTCCATAAGGTTAATAGTTAAAGCCATGGTGGAAGACAATTTTGTGGCTATTAAAAGTCATAGTGCAAAATCTAATTTTGGCCCAGGAAGCCACTATTATGGCTGACTGCTGTTAGGGTCTTTCAGACTTCTAAGGGAAAGTCTTTGCCTGTATTTTACATACTCCTTAGTGCCTTTTTAGCAACTGATTGTCAGTAGAGATGATATATGGAGAAATGGTATCTGAAGAAAAGTCACCAGACTGTAATGAAAGGAGATAACTTTCCTTGTGCCCTTCTTCTTTGTTCTCTTGCAAGTTTTCAGCCATGTTTGTACCTTTGAGATGTAATTTGCCATGTCAATAAATATTTAAATTATCATTTTGGATATAAAATCAGTAAGCAGGTAGCTATACCCCAGAGGACCTTAAGAGGTCTCTAGCAGGTTTTTTTTGTTCTGTAACTCAGTACATAAACTCTAGATTTTAGGCATTATGTAATAAATCACATGGTTTGAAGAATCAGACTTCTGGTGGTTTAAACATTATATCCCTCCATTCAACACCCACAGCTTTAGGGCAAAGCTGTGGCTTGAACTTTCATTCTGCAGCAGTCACATTCAATGAACTTAGGATAACCTTTTATCTTCACTACATGTCCATTACTTGATAGTTCACAGCTCTACCGCAGTGTAGTTTTATTGCATTCTTAAGAAGAAAAATAGTTTAATTTAAAGATGTCATAACAGAGCTGGTAGAAATTCAGGTGGAGAAAGAACTGTATTGTTCAAAAAACTCTGAACATCTAAAGGTTTCTGCTGGTGGTGTGGACTTCATGTAAAGACCTCATTAGCTGTTAGTGAATGGTTCAATAACAGTGATACCAAATTGAGCATCTTTTATTTAATTTTTTGCTATACTGTTCTTTATCAGTATTATTACTAGTATTACACTCAGATTGTCTACAAGCAGGATCTTATTTTGTCAGTATGTATAACTTTAGAAATTCTAACAGGTTGGTTTGTTTGGTTTTTTTTGCGAACCTTCGATGTCAGAAATCCCAAGCACATCCAAGACATCCTGGAATTCTAGACAAATTATGATGGCTTCTCTTATTTATTGCCCTATATTTACAAAAATAGCTTTTTTTCAAACTAACCGTTTGAAATTCCCTGTCACTAGTGTTCTCATTATTGGGGTAAAATATGAAAAATTATTCTCATGAAGACTGTCTGTCACTTCTCAGATTTTGTCATCTCTTACATGCATAGTCTTTAAAAGTTGGTGCCTGCAAAAATTGTTTATATAATTTTATTTTCTGAGGACGCTATTGGATTATGTGGTGAATAGACTTTCAGCAGTTTGAAACCTTGTATTAGAAAGGAGGGGCAAAAAGATAGTTTATAAAAAAGATGTTAAAACACAAGTTTATGTGTAGTTTTCAGTGCTGATATGGGAAATTGAGTATTTTGGCCATACAGGTTGCATTTGACAATTTTTGGCTTGCTGAGTGTTGTGTTAAATCCTCTTTAATAAGAATGAAGACTATACACTTGACTGCTCTTTTTGTCCTGACCAGGAACCTTGCAGTACATGGCTCCAGAAATCATCGATAAAGGACCACGAGGATATGGTGCTCCAGCTGACATCTGGTCACTGGGCTGTACCATTATTGAGATGGCAACAGGCAAACCTCCATTTCATGAACTAGGGGAGCCTCAAGCTGCAATGTTTAAAGTAAATACAGCTTTTTTGCTTTGGAGTTGATGAATTTTCAAATATGGCTAATTTTATAATATTAATTGGTAGTAACATTGTGTTACAAGTGTTGTTTTGCACAAAGCCATAGTCTGACCTGTGTTTTTAACTCTCACTGGAAGATCCTTCCCTTCTCTAAGCTGTGTTGCTCTAGGGGGTGATCAGTTATTTTTGTGCTGGAAATAGGTCATGACTCAGACCAGCAATCTGAAAAATGAGTGAAGACTTATGAAAACTAATATTATCTGTCTTTTTTCATCTCCTTGGTTTATGATTTCCTTCTTGTAACCAGTCTCCCCAATAATGACAAACAAGTTATTTCTGTTCCTTGAAGTCATTTTTGTAAGCTTCCTTCCCAAAGGAAAACCTTTCAAAGGCCCAGTCTCTGCAACATGGATGCAGGAAGATGTGATGGAAAAGGGCAGGAGAATAGCTTTCCAGGATTTCCATTATGTATTAAAGGAGTAAAATACTCTGTATTTTACTTTCCAAATCCTTCAGTCAGAGCTACCTCCTCAGTAAGCTGTTGTCTCTACTACTTTGTTTGTCTTAGTGTATCTATTTTCAAATGCACAAATTAACAGTTGAGAATTCTTCAGATTGTTTTCATAATAAAGTTTTTAAAAAGTAACTTGTTCTAGCTCTGTAACTAACAGGAGTGTAACATCTGTAATCTGTCAAATAAGTAGACTGAAATTTTTTGGTTCTTCCACTAGCTTGCAGTAGACCTTTAGTAAAGAACTTAAGTTGTCACTTATGCTTCAGAATTCTCATTCTTATAGTGGGGAAAATATCCCATCCATAACCCAGCGAACTGCTTGAAATAACCAATGTTGTAATTTTTTTGTGTATCTTGTTGAAAGCCACTATGTGAGCATTAGTACCATCATTAACGGAACCATGATGGCAAAATTAGATCTTCATCAATAGGCATAGAAATCTGGGCTGCAGTTCAGCATGACGTGTAATGCCATACGTCATACTAGGCCTGTGGTTGTCCCATGCACCACAGCACAGCTAAAAGGCAAAGAAAGGGATGATTTTGGGTTCTGATGCAGTTATTTCAGTGGTATAATATGTCACCTTGGTGCTGTCAACTTGTGACATACCTCAAAAGAAGTTGCCTGGGTGACCATGGTTTGGCTCACTAAAGCTTTCCTGAGGGAGCCATGGAAAGAGACTTTTTTCCACATCACTGTAAATGTCAGATACAATTCTGTTGGCAGATGCCTTTTCATCTTATGTACCTGGCATGTAGTTGAACTGTTCAGTGAGTTGCACATCTTCTTTTTCAGCACAGTTTATTGAACGCTCAGGAAGTGCTGGTTCTGTTCTGGGGGCTTGATGAGCTCCGTGCAGGTTCACGAGGTGAGCTCTGGCAGGATCGTGCTTGTCCTACCTACTGCTGAGAACCACTTCCAGGCTACAGAGCTGTGCTCTGAAGTCTCAGGGTTGGCATTTTTTAAAATATGTTTTTTTCTTCAAGGATGTGGAAGAGTTTTTAGCATTCTTATTGCAGACTGTATTTATGTACTACAGGCAGGCATTTGGTTTTGTTTCCTGTTTCTTAGTTCTGCTGGGATGTGTTTGGAACTGCATCTTGCTGGGCACCATAGATTACAAACCATGTTTTCTTTTTCTGTGTAGTGAAAGTAAGCAAGCTGGAAGCTGGTTTTGAAACAGGCTGGCTGGGTGAGCATGTAAAAAGAAGTCTGGCAAACTTGGAATATCAAACTTTTGAGGTCCCCACCTCCACACATGAACTCTCTGTTGTGCATAGGGCAGGTGAGGAGAGGGAAGGTCTAAGTCTCCCTGTGCAGTCACTTCAGAAATTGCAAATGACCAAAGAATTGGGCCAAGTAGAGAAAAGGGTCTATAGTAAACCAGGAAGTGGATAGGTCCTGGCTGGGTGTGCACAGAACGTGTGCATCTGTGCCTGTGTCAAAAGGCAAACAAATGACATTCAGTGGAGACAAAGTACACTAGCGTTGCCACAGAATTTGCAGGTGGTTGTGACAAAACTTATTCCCCTTGAGCAACAGGGATTAAAATAAGATCAGAGCTTTCAGACTTCCTGGTTCTGGTTTGGAATTTTCCTAGATTTTTGTTTAGTGCATATGGATGAAACCAGCGGAGTGCTGCCAGTTTGTGACACTGAGTCTTGAATTTGCTTAGAGTCATGGTTTGGAAGGCCTTAAAGCCCTATTAGCATTTTATTACTGCACTGTCATTCAAACAGAAGCAGGACTGCTCAGCATTTTGTGCTTCAGATTGCACTGAAGCTGAACCAGTATTGTGAGTGTCTAATGGTGTGTTAATGCAGCTCCATAATGAGATTATTTGAAAGCAGCTGGTACTTGTTTAACTGCTGGGCTGCTGTCTCCCTTGTGGACGCTATCTTTGTGCTTGTACTCCAGGATGTGTTTTGTGTAAAGATGCTGAGACTACAAGCCATAATGTCTCCAGACATGTGCATACAGTGCACACAGGTTATACAGCTCTGGCTTCCAAACAAGTCTGCCAGATTGACGTTAGAGAATAAGAAGTCAGTGAGGAGCTGGAAAAATCTCTGGGGAGCAACCAGTAGAAGCACATTTTTCATTACTTAAAGCCAGAGTCTTAAAAGAGACTCTTTTAGGTAATGACTTAAAAGAGTCATTACTTAAAGAATGGTTTAACAAGGGTCTTGTTAAACCTTTGGACATCATGTGATTTTCAATTAAATAACA
Organism: Aleadryas rufinucha; assembly: GCA_013397815.1. Classification (NCBI taxonomy): domain Eukaryota; kingdom Metazoa; phylum Chordata; class Aves; order Passeriformes; genus Aleadryas; species Aleadryas rufinucha. The sequence goes on from VZTH01004621.1 coordinate 1,338,207, forward strand.
CTGAAAAGCTGGGGAAGACATCTGGCCCGAAAGTGGGGGTGGTGACAAGGTCTGGCAAGGTCATTGTGCGTATTTGTGCAAGGAAATTTGGCAGTGGCAGGAGCAGAACAGGTGCAGCCCAAGGCTGCCAGTTCTAGAGGAGGAAATTGTTCCTGTTCTTGGGCACAAATGTGCTGGAGGAGGCAGCAGCTGAGAGACACAGTTCTGAGCAGAGGTGATGGGAAACCTGTGCAGTAGCTGGAAGGAGTTGTGGCTGGTAAGAGAAGGAGTATTTGAAGCACTTGGTGTCGATAATGCCCAGATCCCAAGATTGCCTGAAAGCAGATGATTAGATACATGCATACCTTGACATTTGTGTAATATCCATGAATATTCACACCAGGTTTGCAATGAAATAAAACAGGATTAGAACCTTGTTGTCACTTCACTGGTTTGTGTGGTACCTGGATCACTCCTTTTCCACAAGAGTCAAGAGAAGTTTGAACAATCAAATTATGAGAGCTTTGGCCCATTGTCTCCATGCACTTGTTTCTAAAAATAATGAGTACTTGTGTTTTACTTGCAGGTTGGGATGTTTAAGATCCATCCTGAAATTCCAGAATCAGTGTCTGCTGAAACAAAGGCCTTTATTTTGCTCTGTTTTGAACCTGATCCTAGTAAACGTGTCACAGCAGCTGATTTGCTCAGAGATTCTTTCCTGAAGCAAGTGAACAAGGGCAAGAAAAGCAAAATTGCATTCAAGCCTTCAGGTGAGGAATTACGAGCCAAATCCAAGTCAACATCATCATTAAGTGTTATATAAAAGATTGGAATCATTAAGCACTTTCTTTTGCAGAGGATATTTCTTGTGCCAGGAAAACAGCAGGAACTCAGCTATTGAAAATGTCTGTGATTTGTAATTAAACATATTTAAATGTAATAATTCCCAGAAAATACAGTGTCTTGCTTATTCTGTATTTTGCATGCTGAAGCCTCCCAAGGCCATTTTTCCTCTCCCCAGAAATAAATGCCCCATTTGAAGTGAATTAAAATTAGAAAAGTGACATTTGATGAGGACTTGCCAAAGCAGTTCTGCATTTTAGGTTCACAATTATATACACTTCAGAGGTTACATAGAGTAGGTGTTTGACACCTGAAAATGTGGGTCTATTAGGTGTTTGGGTCAGCATTTTCAAACTTGATACATAACATGGGAATTTGGCACAAAGGTGCTGAAGTACCTGTCTAGTGGGTTGTTTTGTTTTATCTGCATAGCATGTTTCTTCTTCCCTCCCACCCCCCAAATATATCAGCCACTTGCTCAGTGATAAGATAATGAACCTTGATATAGACCTGCCAAATAAATCATAGTAAGGAACTGTCTGTTTCCAAACAGGGAAGGCCAGTGGTCTTTGTGCTTCTTTCCCCTGTCTGCACACACACACACTCCCCGTGCAAATTGAAGTGCTTCTTGTTTGAGCTTTTCCCCTCTCAACAACTAACTTTTGAAAGAATGGAATTCTAAGGGGGAAAAGTAGCAAGGAATTTATACCATCTAGCTGAATTGGTTTAATCAAGGAAATGGGCATCACCCATTGTCCTGAGAGGCACTGAGAACTGAACTCCAGTCCCTGCAGTGACACTGGGATAACAGGAGAGCTCCTACTGCTCAGCCAGGGTGGTGGCATTCAGGAGCTGTTGGCATGCTGTAGCCTTCTGCCCCACAGCAATCATCTTCTCTTGTGGCCTTTCAGCTCTTTCTTGAGGATGTCTTCCTGGAAAAATTGCATGGCGTTAGAAGGTGTGGAGCTTGCCTTGTTAGCAGCCTTGGGAGCAACAGGCTCTGTCAAACATCAGGGGAGGTGCACCCCTCCCTCCTCCTGCCTTCCTCCTCCTCTTCTCCTGCTCACTGATGAGGTTATGGAGCTCCTTCAGGTGGCCTGAGGATCTCTGGTGCTGCAGGGAGAGAGCTCAGTGCTGGCCATGGACACGAGCAGAGTGGGCAAATGCTATGAGAACTGTGCCTTGGGTGAGGAGAGGAAAAGGCACCTGACTGCTGCTGAGTGTGTGCTCCTCCATGCCAGAGCTGGGGAGAGCTGTGCTGGCTGCTGCAGCCATCCCCAGGGGGAGTTTGGTGGCCCAAGGCAGGTCCTGGCCCAGCAGTTACCACAGTCCCAGCTGCAGCAGTTCACCATCTTCTTCTTCTCTTGTTTCCCTCATCTCAAATTTCTTTAGCCATCCCATTTTTCCTTCCAATAATAAAGGCAGCCCAGAACAAATCTCAATCCTTGCTCTTGGGACAGCAGCTCTCAATTTTCTGTTGTACTGAGATGCCTTGCACCAGGTTTCACAAGGTGACGTACATTGTTTCATTTCTGTGACTGTTTAACCTCAGCCCATTTGAACATCAGTCATGTGCCAGGGAGTGTCAGAGCTTTCTGAACAACTTTTAACTTCTAGCTCTCTTCCTCCCTCACCTCCAAGAATTTGTAGTGACAAGCATCAAAAACTTTTGTCATATTTTAGCTCCATGGGTATGTTCACCCTCGGTTGGGAGAACTTCTTTACCTTTCCTGCCACACAGCTGCAAACTGGCAATCAGGATTACAGCAAACTCTCAGCATCTGGGGTTTTTTTAAATTTTTAGATTTTTTTCTTACTTCCAAGATGAATTGGACAAAAGATTTCCTTCAGACCAGTGCTGAGAGGGAGAGTCCTTGCTGAGGGCAGGGGCACATGGGAGTGAGGCAGATATGTCAGGTGTGGAGAGGGCAATTTGATGCCCATTAGCACAGAGGTGAGGGGGGCAGGTAGTAGAGTGCTTTCTGCTTGGAGAGACGGCCGTGGTGGAACAGAAGATGAACCTCTTGGTTTGATTCAGGCTCTTTAAACAGCTCATATCCATTTGAGCTACTTTGTGGGACCAGCACCAAGGGGGATTGTGTGTATGTGTGAGAGAGGGTAACAAAATGGCATTTCCTGTGAGTATCTGCTGTCTTTGCGTTTGGCAGTTAACTTGTTAAAACCTGTTATTGCTTTTGCATGCAATGGTTATGAGTTGTGTTACTGCTGTTAAATCATCAAGGTTACTCCTTGCTCAGCCATTTTGCAAAATAGGTCTTGATATCAGTGAAGATGATCACAGCTGTTGAAAGCATGTTGCCCTTTTGGGCCTAGTTCTGTCACACGTTTTACCATGTTTGTTCCTAGATTATAATCGTAACACATCCCTCCCACTGCCAGTCCATGGGGAACCGGCTGGCAGTAGCAGCAGTGAGCATGGCTCTGTTTCACCAGACTCTGATGTACAGCATGACGTGTTTTTTGAAAAGCCAAAGAGATCCATTTCAGAGATTCAGACAAAGCATCCCATTTCTCATTTACTAAGGTAAAATACTTGCTTCTCACTTGACACCCTTGGGGAATTGTGTGGATTTAATTCACATTTTATTTTATCTGAAGGCAATTTTTTCACGTAATGGTTAGGTAAGCAGGTGTGTTAATCAGTAAGTTGCATAGACAGGTTACCAGTTAATGTAAATATTGTCTATATTTAATAGTGAACAATGACTGCTCACCTTCAAGGTTTCCATGTACTTACATACTTTCTTTCCTCCAGGGAGTAAATGTCAGTGGTCTTACTGATTGAGTGGATATGGATTTGGGAGTTAAGTGAGGAGTTGACCCTTCCATGTACTCATGACAAAATGGGGGAAAGGGGAAGCAGAAATACAGTTGTGCTTCTCCCAAACTACAAAGCAATAATTTCAAATGAGTATGTTACAGCATGGATCCAGAAAAAACTTAGTAGTTTCAGCTTTCTCTCCAAAACTGACATTAATGCCAGCTTCTTAGCAGGGGGAAATCAGCCCTGTGGGTTTTGAGCCAGCAGAGGATCTGAGCTGCTGTAGTTTGAACTGAGTTTTTAACCCCAGAAGTATCCTTGCTCCCTTCTGGCAGTACTGGTGCCTTGCTAATGCTGAGGTCTCTCTTGTGCCTGTGCCGGGTGGCTGCCACAGCGTCCCTGATGAGGGCTCAGCCTCGGAGGACAGGAGCGCCTCGCCTTCCGTGGAGGATAAGGATTCTGGGCTGTTCCTGCTGCGCAAGGACAGCGAACGCCGAGCAATCCTGTACAAAATCCTTAAGGAAGAACAGGATAAAGTTGCTTCCAATTTGCAGGAGTGTATTGCACAGGTAATTTCACTTCAGCTTGCCTTTTCCTGTGTCAAAAGGAAAATAATGAGCCAAGCAGCACTACTCCTTTTCTGAAAATGAATAACGAAGGTGCTTGGATTGTTCCTTCTGACTGTCCTTAATCTCTGAGACCTGTAACTGTGTGAGCTGTTTGCTGTTGTGTGAATGGGTTAAAAACACCACCTTCTGCTGCTAATGGGCTCTTGGTTTTATATGAAGGAGAGGTTTGGGCGTTTGATGTGGGATTGTGGGGGGCTGAGGTTGGTGGGTTAGGTGGTTTTGATGTTGTCTTTTCTTTTGGCTCTTAAGGATATGGAGCTAGAACACCACATAAGTTGTTCATAGGTATGTTTTGCTTCAAAGGTAGAGAACTGATTAACAATTTTTAATAAAACACTTGTTAACTAGGTGCCAAGATCACAGTACATTAATCTTAAAAAAGCTAAGGTAGATTTTCTGAAGAGGGAAAGGTTAGGTGGGAAGGTTTAGGGACTGTAAAGAGGGACAAGAAAAAAATCATAGATTGGTTAATGCACAGCCAAACATTGCCACAAACCTGTAACAGCCTTTTCTTCTTAATGTCTGCTTCTGATGTGCCTCTCCCATCATTTATGCTTACTAAAACTGTGGTTTTTCACCTGGGCTGCACTCCCATAAAGGGGAACCTGCAGACTCTTGGTATGGTGTCCCCAGCCAGCTGTTGACCCTTGTGGCTCGGCTGTCGGGTCCTGCTGCTCTGTGGTCAGCTCTGCACAGTCCAGGATTTGCTGCTCCCTGTGCTCCCTTCTCCCCAGCAAGCTGCACCACAGGGGCTCTACAGATCACAAACTCAGGGAAGCTACTGGGGTAAATTTCTGCTCTGAGCTTAAACTGCAAAACAGCTGACAGCATTACAAACAATTAAAATTCAGTCAGAAATAATCAGGGCTCCAAATATTTTCCGCAATGAAGGATTATTTAGTAGCTGCAAGTCCTGATTCAGTCTCCAGCTGTTTCGTAGCACTGCTGTAATCATCTCTTTTCCATAAATTATGTAATACTCCCTTTACCTTTTAATTACACAGGTTGTTCTTACAGACACTTGGATGACTGTAACTGTGGGGCTTATGGACTGCAAATCATAGAATGAACACTGGTGAATCATTGTGTCATGTTAGACCTTTTTCTGACTTGGGATAAATGCATATATAAACATACTTTTTTCTTAAGGAAATCAAATATCTGCATGATTAGATATAAGTCCAGATTCAGCTTATTGAAAGGATAGCATCTAAAAAAATTTGGTCTCTTAGCGACTCATTTTGCTGTTTTTATGGAAGAGAGCTGCCCTCTGCAGTACATTGCAGGAATGTGTAGATATAATCTGGAACCTCTTCCCTTTGTGACAGCCACAGTAGCAGTAGATTTACAGGGGTTTTTCTTGAAAATAGAAATTGCTTTGTAAATCTTCTTTTGTTCTAGGAAAAGATAAAAACTAGAGACTTTGCAGAAACAAAGTTCTGTGATTCTATGCATCAATGTGAAATACACATAAGCAAAACTATGTAACCCTAAGAATATTAATGCTACTAAATGGATGTTTAATGACTCTGGGATTAATTTGATGTATTCATTATCTTTTCTCCAGAGCTCTGAAGAACTGCAGCTTTCAGTGGACCACATCAAGCAGATTATTGGGATTTTAAGGGACTTCATACACTCTCCTGAGCAGAGAGTGATGGCTTCCACTATATCCAAGTTGAAAATGGATTTGGACTTCGACAGCACTTCTATCAATCAGATTCATCTGGTGCTGTTTGGATTCCAGGATGCGGTGAGTTCCTTCCTGGTACAGGGGCACAGGAGTTCTTTGAAGCATCACAGAATGGTTTAGGTTGGAAGAGACCTTAAAGATCCTCTATTTCCACCACTCCGCCATGGGCAGGGACACCTTCCACGACATCAGGTTGCTCCTGGACAAAGCTCAGCTCGGGGATTGACAGCTTCCCCACTGTTCCTCATTCCTCTCCCTCCTTGTACTGTTAGAAGGGTTTGAATTTCACAGTCTAGTTTGAAATGGTTTGAAAGCTGCAGCCTAAAACTGTCAAATCTGTTGTTTAGACTTTGAAAGGTGGGAGGGTTTTAGTGATGCATGCAGTTTTTACCCTATAAAGCTTACTATGACTGTTGGGAAAAAAGAAGATTATCCTTCCTAAGGTGTGAGTAAATGGTGTTTGCTGCTACTCTTACAGGTGAACAAAGTATTAAGAAATCACTTAATAAGACCCCACTGGATGTTTGCCATGGATAACATCATCCGCCGTGCAGTCCAAGCAGCAGTCACTATTCTTATTCCAGGTAAATCAAAGTGGCTGAAAATAATCTTTTTTTTAAAAAAAGACTTTTTGCATATCAGAGAGTTGTCGCAAATGGAACAGTTCAGATGTTTAATCTGTCAGCATGCCATCAACTGCACCCCATGTGCCACTCATCAAAGGCATGGGGTCAGAGTGTTGCAGAGAAAGAAGTTTTGATCTGGAGGATTAATGCTGTACTTGCAGTACAAAAGCACATAATGAGGAGATAACCAGTGGTTCTGCACCCCCAGTGTGGTCCAACCATGACAAAAAAAAGCAAATTAAATTCAGTCCAAGCTGCAGATTTTCTAGTAAGAAAGAAAATTAATCTGTACATATTAATGAGATCCAGGGTGGGTAACACTGCACAGGTCTGGTTATGTGTTCTGAAAAATTATTAATGAGCTGTGGAACAGATGTGTAGAAGGGAGTGCATTAATATGAGGAAGAGGATGATTCTGGCCCACAGATGGACAATAGAGAAAACNGGAAGAGACCTTAAAGATCCTCTATTTCCACCACTCCGCCATGGGCAGGGACACCTTCCACGACATCAGGTTGCTCCTGGACAAAGCTCAGCTCGGGGATTGACAGCTTCCCCACTGTTCCTCATTCCTCTCCCTCCTTGTACTGTTAGAAGGGTTTGAATTTCACAGTCTAGTTTGAAATGGTTTGAAAGCTGCAGCCTAAAACTGTCAAATCTGTTGTTTAGACTTTGAAAGGTGGGAGGGTTTTAGTGATGCATGCAGTTTTTACCCTATAAAGCTTACTATGACTGTTGGGAAAAAAGAAGATTATCCTTCCTAAGGTGTGAGTAAATGGTGTTTGCTGCTACTCTTACAGGTGAACAAAGTATTAAGAAATCACTTAATAAGACCCCACTGGATGTTTGCCATGGATAACATCATCCGCCGTGCAGTCCAAGCAGCAGTCACTATTCTTATTCCAGGTAAATCAAAGTGGCTGAAAATAATCCTTTTTTTAAAAAAAGACTTTTTGCATATCAGAGAGTTGTCGCAAATGGAACAGTTCAGATGTTTAATCTGTCAGCATGCCATCAACTGCACCCCATGTGCCACTCATCAAAGGCATGGGGTCAGAGTGTTGCAGAGAAAGAAGTTTTGATCTGGAGGATTAATGCTGTACTTGCAGTACAAAAGCACATAATGAGGAGATAACCAGTGGTTCTGCACCCCCAGTGTGGTCCAACCATGACAAAAAAAAGCAAATTAAATTCAGTCCAAGCTGCAGATTTTCTAGTAAGAAAGAAAATTAATCTGTACATATTAATGAGATCCAGGGTGGGTAACACTGCACAGGTCTGGTTATGTGTTCTGAAAAATTATTAATGAGCTGTGGAACAGATGTGTAGAAGGGAGTGCATTAATATGAGGAAGAGGATGATTCTGGCCCACAGATGGACAATAGAGAAAACCACCAGGAGGAGGAAGATGAATATCTAAGAACTGTCTAAGAATGAGTTAAGCTGGAAATACGCAAGTAGTTTCCTAACTCTTTAAAATGCTGAGCACCCCTTCCAGTATAGGAATGTTCTGAGAGACTTAGTGACAGTGAGCCCTTTCAGTCCAAAGTTGCCACAGCTTTTAAAGCCAAATCGGCCAATTTTTTTAGGACTTTGTACGAGAGAAATGGCAACTCTTCTTTGGTAATAAGGGTAGCCACCTGCAGCAAGTTCTGAGAACTGGGGCTAGAAATACTCCCTGGAGAAGAGGAATGCTTTGTACACTTTTTTTTTTTTTTTTTTTTTTTTACTATTTAGGAAAAATGCAAGCTTTCTGGAGTTTCTCTTTAACATATTTTATTAACTGTCTTACTACTCATCTCATGATATTTGTCCCTGCTACAGCTGTGACCTACAGCTCTCCCTCTGCTGGTGCACTGCTCATTCTAGAACCAGTGCCAGAGAATCTGTGCTCCGACTCAGGAGGCTTCACTACCCCACTGCTTAGTGCTGCAATAAAGCACATTATGCAAACAGCCTCCCCCACCCACCGTAATAAATAACAAACTGCATGACCTCTGTAGACAGAATTATCAAAAAAATCTTGTTCTTCCTCTTTCCTTTTACCAGAGCTTCGCACTCACTTTGAGCCAGCATCAGAAACTGAAGGTGGGGACAAGGACACGGATGAAGTGGAGGAGAGTTTCCAGCCCTCGGAACAAAACGGGGCTGAGGATGCTGCCGTCACATCGGGGGTCAGCACCCTCAGTTCTGTGGCGTCACATGAGGCACAGCAGCAGCTCAGCCAGGAGCTGGGCAGACTTAAACACAACAGTTTAAGGTAACCCTCCTGTAAAGACTCTGGATATATGTTCAGGCAGTCTTTGAAAAGCTCTCAGACCTTTATTTCCACACTGATGGGTACATACTTACCCATAGTACTGCTCACCTATTGCCTTGTAATGAAGCCTTGCGGGAACACAAATGGATTTTGGAACACACTGGCAGAGTACAGTCTGGCAACTGAACATCCTTCAGTACAGCTTTTGTTTCTGTATAATTAATCTTTTAATTGCAGAATGTCACATTGGATTTCTACTGTAAAGTAATTAGGTTTGTGCGACTGTGCCGGTTTCCTTCCTACTCCTTGGATGCCTCCTGACTCAGTGTCAGTGCCTCAAAGCTGTTCCTGCAAGGAAAGGCCAGGGCAGCTCTGTTGTGGCTTACAGGACAGGCTGCCCACAAACGAGCACCAGAAGAGCTCAGCAGTCCTGCCCTTCTTCTCATGGGTTACATGAGTAGGCTGCTGCCAGGGTGTTAACAGCTGAAGTTCCCATTCTTCTTTATGGATGTGATGTAAATCCGTGATCAGAAAGTCCCTGGTAAAACATCAGTGTTACATTGTTCAGTAATAAATTACAGTATAAAGGCAGCAACTCTGCCCAGGGAGGCTGCAAAACAGTAGGAATAGAATTTATGAGCTATTTACCAAATTCTGCAGGTGAAAGCCTTCAAGTGGCACCCCTGAGTCTCAGACAACCAAAATGAAATCTCTAAGCCATTAGAGATGTTACTTACGACAGTACCTCACAAATGCCTCTGTCCTGTGGTACTCATTAAAAATGCTATTTTTTTCAGTTAGATTTATTCTCAGTGTGGTTGTGTTTGATCTCTCTTATATACTGCAAGGCTTTTGGAAAACCTCATTCAGAAGGAGAAAGAGTATCAGACCCTCTTACGACAATCTTTGGAGCAGAAGACTCAGGAATTACACTTGCTTCAATTAAAACTTAAACCCAAAGGTATGAGGAGATACTGCAGAATTAAGATACTGCAATTACACAGGAACATATGGGATCATGTGTTTGCTGAAAGGATGCAAAACCATGTAGCTTAAGCTTAAATTACCTGATTTTGCCTTAGTTTTGAGGTGTATTAACCTTTGTTTTCTGTTAAAAGATTCCCAGTGGTCTGCAGCAACTTTTAGAGAGAATGCAGACCCTGAGCTCATGAACTGGCTGAAACAACAAGGAGCAGACTTGGATACCATTAGGAGGGTAAAAAAAAATTACATTTAAAACCCCCTGTTATTTAGTCATAATTAGCAGTTCGGTTTCAAAGGAGGAATATTTATTTATGAATAAATTTGCCTTTTAGTTTGCTGAAGAAGATTATACACTAAGTGCTGTCCTTAATGATATCACCAAAGATGACTTGTGGTATCTTCAGCTGCGGTAAGAAAGTACTTTTAAGTTCATTGTTAAGAGCTTAATTAACATATTTCGTTAAAAACCTTTTAAAGTTTGGTTATTCAAATAGGTCAGTGATAGTTCAGAGGCAAAAGCTGTCAGTTTCATCTCAGATTTTCTGATAAAGGTTTTCACATCTTAACTGATAAAACTACACTGAGGATGCTTCAAGCCATGTTTTGGGATTTATCAAGGTTGGGACCTATTTCTGCACCCTTCACAATGATGTAATCACATGGAAAACAGGCATCAAGAATTTACTTTTCCTACCCATTGATTCAAGTCCTTTTATCATCATTCTGTTAACCCCTGGCTGACCTGGAAGAAGTTTTAGCTATAACCATAAAACAGTGTAGTTTGCTATGTACTGTCGTAACTGCTCTATCCTTGGGATTTCTAGGTCTTACTTCTTGCTCACTTTAAGGCAATGGAGATGAGGGAGTTTTCCCTAACTGTTCTCCATTTCCCTTCATGCAGGGGTGGTCTTCGCTGCAGAATCTGGAACGCAATCTTAAACCACCGACAAACATCTGGCAAGACCTCAGTGCAGGTCAGTGCTTTGGAAGAACATGGAATGGGAATAAACAAATGAAATACATTCCCAGCACTTAAATTATTAGATGTATATATTGATATGTACAGTGGCCTTGCAGGTTTTGCACAGTTATGTAGCTTGTTTGACCATCAGTGTAATCACAGTGAGTAGTAACAGCTTTTAAGTCAGTGTCAATGCATTTAAGTTATCTATGACAAGACTAATGCATACAGTGCCTGTCAATGTAATACAAAACATTACCTGAGAAAAAAACCCACCTGAATTGGCTTCAGCATTGTGAAAATTGTGAACTTAAAATGTGTTACAGTTCTGGTGGCTGGTGGTTTGAGCAGGGAGGGGATATGCTGGAGCATGTCACTGCGTTGTAGATGGATTTATACAGCTTTTTGTATTAAAGCTACTCTCACTGAACTACTGAGAAAAGCCTGGTGTGATGTTTTCATTTAGTGACTTCTTTGCAGCAAAAACAGAGCATATAAATGGCGTTTTTAGTGGGTTTTCTGGGAAAGAGTTAACGAAGAAACAAAGCAAACAGACCATTAGATAAAGGTTGGTAAAGTTTAATTTTTATTTTTCTTTTTACACTGTACATAACACATACAGCAATCCAAAGAAAGTCAGTAAAGCAAATATATAGCACTTTAAATAAATCACTGTCTCTTGACTTAGCTTCTTCTGAAACAACATTCAGCATATTTAAGAAATTCCATACTCAGATGGATTTCCTTGCACGTTTCCTCTTTTGAAAGAGCTTTTAAATAAGCTTAAGAGTTGTTTATTGTAATTCCTGTAAATGCATTCACTTATTCTTACGAATAAGTTACACCAATAAAAAGGCCTTTAGCTGACAGACTTGTACTTTATCCACTGGTTTGGGCCACGCACTTCAAAGGGTGGCTCATTGAAGTAGATGTGGTGACCCAGTTCTTCCAGTGGAGGCTCTGGGTCAGTGGTAGCAAACTGAGCAGCTTCCTCAATCTCCTTCCTTACTGCCACATCAATTTCCTAAACCAGAAATGGATGCTTATTAGAAGACAGCTCAGAAAAACCATCATAATTTTGAATTTAAATGCTATGATTAAGTATCAGTCAGAATTAGTTAACACTGACTAGAAATATAAAATTAAAAACCTATAAAAACTCATTCCCTACTAAACTGCAGCATTTTGGGCAGTACCAGTACTTTACTGACAGAGGAACATGACCCCACTGAGCCTTTATATTTTCTGTTCTGGTTCTGTGAAATAATGGCACTGACAGTATTTTTTATTTTTTAAACAGTTGACTCATTACAACATTTGCTTAGAGGGTTCCTGACTCCTTCACTAAGATTCTTCAATATTGTAACTTCCCTTTCCAAGACTCACTCTGTTCCTGGGGAGTCAAGAAAGCCCAGGTAATTTTGGTTTCTACCTGTTAGCAAATAACACCCCCAGCTGTACTCAGCACCCAAAAGCAAAAGGCCTTTCCAGCAGAACACAACTTCAGTAGCTGGTCTGCAACAAAACTTCACCTATAGAAGTGATGTTAAAGCAAACCTTAAAGAACTTTAAAGAAAAAGCACTGCACGCTGCCCTTTGCTTTCTGGAGATCATCAGTGTGTGACTGCTCAAGAGCTTCCTTAATATAGCAACTAAAACCATACCTTGAGTTCTTCAACGCTAGCAAGGTTGTTGTTGACCATTCTATCTTTCAGCAAAGTAATGGGATCACTTTTGCTTCTCACTTCCTGAATTTCTTCTCTAGTACGATAGCTAGAACAAGACAAAAGCAAAGACACGAACCCTGGAGCAGAAGTGAGGTTCTGGACACAGCTCACTTTCAGAAAAAGATGTGTCCAAAGAGTTGTCAGGGATACAATGAAAACAGAACTTTCATCATCCAAAGGATGGCACAGCAACAAGCAGAGCCCTCCGGAGATCTGTAAATGCCAAATGAGCAGAAGTAGCTCCAGACTCAAGGGAAAGGGGAGCAAACCCAGCCTGACACAGTTACCCTGAGGGGGGCCATACTTCCTCCTTCCCCTCCCCACCTAGGGAGGGGGCTACACAACTTGCACATGCTTCCAGTTCACTGTAAGTTTCCAATGAAGAGCTGGGACACACCTCTACTTCCTGCAGACAAATTCAGCCTGGTCAGTTGGTGCAATGCCCGAGTCTCTCTGGCACCTGGATGTTTGTATTTTTAGGAAGTGTTCTACTTGTCTGGGCAATCCAAAATGTTCTTGGAATTTCACCTTACAGGATTTTAATCCTCTTTTAAAAACGCCAGAGAAGCATGATGCTTTTCAGCCAAACCTTCATTAGGACACACCATAAGGTCACACTGAAAGCAGAATCCTTAAATAGAGAGCACAGAAGTTTAACTGACTTTGTGCTTGTTCTAAACCCACACCTTTTAACTCTGCAAGTAAAACAAGTGTGTTACACAGCCACAGATTATGAGATGAGTGATCAAGCTGCTCATAGCAATTTCACTGTAATCTTTAAATGCATCTGACAACTGATTTAAACACTGAATTTCAGTTTAATCTCTTAGAATTTGACCATCAATACTACTTTTCAGTGAAAAAATAAAGAAGAATGGATGTGACAATACCTTATTCCAGGGTCACTCATACTGTGGCCATGGTAACGATATGTCTGTAACTCCATCACAAGAGGACCCTTAAAATGAAAAGCAATACAGGGATGTTACCACCAGAAGTGACCAACTTGTTACAGCAGCAACTATTTGCTAGAGGTTAATTGCACCAGTGATCAATTATTTGAATTTCATGGTTTTTTCTAAGTTTAATTTATATAAAATTAGTACATACAATTTCATTCAGTAAAATGATACCTAATTCTTTTCAAATGAAAGCATGTGCTGATATTGTAAGCATTTATTATCAGGTTCTTATTGAGCAGCATTAAACATTTTCCTCCCTTCCAATGTCATTCCACCATTATTCGGAATATTTCAAATTACCTGTTGTTTCTCACAGAACCTTCATTCCTTCAAGCATTAAAAATCTTCAAAACCAGTGTTACTGTATTTAGGTGAAAGACACTAACACTGACTCACCAAACTTTTACTTCACTTTTCATTCCTTGTAAATATAGAATGATTACTACTTTCCTTGATGCTTCCCCTCACTAATCACAAAGAACACAACTGCCTGACAGTCATAACACCTTTCACAACACAATGTAACTGGTAGAAATGGGAAAAAATGACAGTATAAATAATATATTAAGTGTTTGGTTAAGACAAATTGAGGAACTACTTATGCAGCAATAGCTTGTAAGAATTCCACCCATGGAGAAGGAATGCCAATTACAGACTTACTTTTCCAGATCTACAGTACTCAGCTGCAAACTTTGCTGCTTCTCGGACACAGAGAATATCCATGCCATCCACCTGGTAATGAGAAAAGACATGTTAAGGCAAAAAAATGCCAGCCTCCAAACTTCTAATCTCAGTATTTCCAGAAGTGGAATAGAATTCAGCTTCAAGTACATATATGTAGAAATAAAAGAAATACATATGTACACATTGTGTAGGTGTGTGCACACACACTCCCCCTCAAAAAAAAGCTGTACTCACCCTGAGCCCTGGAATGAAGTATCCTCTTTTGTAGTAGTCAGTGCTGGCTGCAGCTCTTTCAACTGATGTTCCCATTCCATACCGATTGTTCTCACAGATAAAAATACAAGGCAACTTCCATAAGGCAGCCATGTTGTATGTTTCAAATATCTGGCCCTGAAAGAAAAAAGAGTTAAGTTACTTTTCATCAGGGAGCTCAGCCTTCAAGCATTAGGCTCTACTGAAAATCCTTCAGTTGCAGAGGTCTAGAAATTTTAATACTAAGAGTGATCTGAAATTAGCCATTTGCTACTGCTCAGAAGGAATAAAACAAGCTGCACTATATATGGTAACTTTAATCGCAACTAGTAGATGCAACTTAAATTTCATCACAACTTAAGTTTATAGAACTTAATTTTTAAGCCTGAATCAGTATGTGTGTTAGGGTAGCACAAAACCTTCAACTTTAACTCAGGTATTTCAGCAACAGTCATAAAAAACTTGACAACTGATTAATCTGACAGGATGCTGCTACATCAAAGTAAAGTTTGACTGCAGTGAGTGCATCAGCCTTGTTGCTCTGAGTCAGATGTAAGGAAAACCATGAACTGAGATCTCCACCTGTGCTTTGAAGGTATGAAACTATCAGTGGTACACTTTAAATGACCAACTGCTTATCTGGCTTATTGTCTCAGCTGATAACATGACAAGCCTGGCTGGAATGTCAATACTAAGTGGCTCTGCCAGAATGCTGTCCTCTTCTCTGTCTTCAGAAACCTGATTTACACATTTCTCCCTATCCAGCAGCACTGTCATCTTCACTGCCATCACTCAGAGCCCTCCTTACAGCTCTCATTCAGAGCTCTCCTTACAGCTCAGACACTTCAGGGTGTCACACTTATGTGAGCTGTGCACAACCGTAAAGAGGGTAAAGAGTAAGTGGAAACCGCTCCTCCCAAGACTCATGTACCATTCACATAATTAACCATTAGCCTCACTCACTCCCTGAGTATCCAGAGTGTTCCAGAAAGGAAGGAGCCAAAAAGCCATCCCTCCACTACAGTGACATGGGCCAAGTTCAAAACAGGGGTGGAGAAGGACAGATGTTTACACAGGTCAAAAATACGATAAAAAACTGCAAGCATATGCTACACTCCTGATACATAAAGAGCACCTAGCAATTAATTTAACTGTTCATCTGAATCACCCCTCTGAGGACTACACAGTTCTTGGAACACATCCCTACTCAAACACCTAAGACAACTCAAACAAGAGGTGGCAGTGCCCAAATCTGCCTGGCCACCTCCATGGAGTTCATCAATGTTACCTGGGTTGCGGGTACACAGGGAAAGCAAAATGTGCTCTCCCACTCCTAGGAGTAAAGGCAGAGCTCACAGAGCATAGAAGGAAAATCGATTCCCCCCAGCCATCCTTTACCTGATTGGCTGCACCATCCCCATACAAGGCCAGGCAGATTTCATTTTTACCAAAGTATTTACAGGCCAGTGCGATCCCAGCTCCAAGAGGAACCTGCCACAGAGTATAGGACAAAACAACATTTTAGAACAACATTTAAAGGAGTTGAAGATAGGCAGCCTGTGAACTTTTAAGGATACATTTAGGCTGTTAGAGACCCGCCCAACAAACAAGTTGTTACCCACCCGCTTGCCTTTGTTACAAATGGTATTACAGCCAAAATAGAAACATGAACTGTATTCTCAATTTGATTCATTTTTGCTACAGCTTACAAAATGGTGAGCATACCAGAATAACAAAACAGCCACAGAGCAATGGTATCTGCATAAAAGTTCACACTCACACCACAAAAACTGAGAGGAGACACTGGCAACAGGACACAAGCTAAATTCAGCTTTAAAACAGATGTATATACCTGAGCACCAACAATACCATTGCCACCATAAAAGTTTTTGGTATACATATGCATTGATCCTCCTTTTCCCTTTGCACATCCTCCTTTTCGACCTGAAACATGAATAAAAAGCAATTTATTTTTTGGAGGAAAAATACTATACAAATGGAAACATCTAATTCAGTAGACCATGTCTTTGTCATTACATCTGTGTGGAATTAGGACATGATGGCCTCTCTCATACAAGTTTACAGTTAAATATCTCAGAAAAGAAATAAGAGACGAGGGGAAAAGAGAGAACAATAACGAAAGCATAATTCCAGAAATACAGATGAGATTAAGAAGAAATTTTAAAACCAACCAAAAGTTTCAGTGTCCTACTATACAAGAGCACTTTCAGATAAATATGGGAATTTTTTTATAGACAACAAGGTCTCATATACGTAATCTGCAAGAAGCATACTATTACTTTTGGCTTCTGCAAGAAAGGTAAGAATAATGTTCCAAATTAGTTGCAATAATTTAGATTTGTCTTCCCTTTGACAATAACCACAAGTAAAAATTACCAACAGGACACTGAAAAAAACCCAACAACTACCAGCTCCCCATTCCACCCCAGCATAAACATAAGTGACCCAGACCAGCTTTATTCAAGGTGTAGTTTGAAGATAACCAGTGATCCATGAAGCATTACAACAAACCCTATTTAAATGAGCTCATATAAGAACACAGAATTTCTCATCAGCCCATTCCATTTCCCATTCTCATCTGTTGTTGTTACTATTCATAGAGGACTGTATTTTATTTCTAATAAGCACAGCTTGTCTGGTTGGTTTTTTTGCATTAGCCTTGGTGTTTATTTTACAAGTGGGTCTCTTTCTGAAATTTGTACTCCTCTTTCTTAATTTATAGTACATCATTTTTATTATTGATATTTCTCATATCTTTCCTATGTTTATGGCTTAGTTTTGTGGGAACTGTTACAGACTCTGCCAGATAGGGCCAAAGGAAAAAAAAGTCAGATTTTAAGAAAAATAGTTTTATGAGTAAATGTAATTTACCTTTAGTACACTCTCTCCACTTTCTGTACAATCCCTTCTTGTATTTTACAAGTATTTAAGAACGCCTGATTAATGTTACTTTTTGCTACAGTTTCTACTTTTCTTAGAACGCAAACCCATTTCTCATGTAATTGTCAATTCTCCTGAAAAGTCCTTCTCTATAGCTTGTTTCCTATAGGATCTTATCTACTGGTCTTATTTTAGGTGACTCTGCTTCCTTCTCCTTCAAAGATTTTTTAATTCTGTCATTTCCTGGTCATTGTAACTCAAGCTGTCCTTCAGTGTGGCATTTGTAGTCAAGATCTTTCTTTGCAAGAATGGGCTCTAGCAGCAGTTCTCTCCAGGAACTGTCCCAAAGTGTCATTTTCTGGAACAACAGTCTCTTTACTGCAGCCACTCCTTCCCAATTAAAACAGCCCCAATAAAGTCAAGCATAATGTTATAGAAAATTACGTGTGTCATCAAATGAAATAAAGAAAAAAACCCCACCACATTATCACTCATATTTGTAGTTTAGGGCCAATAGTTGGCTTCAGTCATGGCAATCTTCACACTTACTTTCTGACTTACCAATATCCAGTGACACTTGGCAAACCAGTCATCCCCTAGATTCTGGGCTTTTGTGCATGTTACTGATATGTATTCTTAGCACACACAATTCTTAGTTTACGAAACCTTTACAATACCTCTTCTCTAACTCCAAAACATGCTTTCCTATACTAACATTTCAAGCATGCAGATTCTCAGATCAAGTCTTTATTATACCAGTGATTCATAAAGGCCTTCAAGCTCCTTGCTCATTTTTCACTTCTGGCATCTGTTCACAGATCTCATAAGAATTCATCAGTTGATCCTCTCTTCTCTTCCCTGCTCCATCCTCAACCCTACTGTGCACAACCATCTCTCCTTTCTGCAAAATCTCTGTCTCAATTATCATTTAATATTCTTGTTACAGTAAAAATTTCCCAAACCATTCAGTTTATCATTACAGGCAATGTTTACCAGTCTTCCTAAGACTTCATCAGTGTAATTCTGAAAATCCAGGTTTGTCTCCTGGGAAGGGTAATGCCCTGTCCCACTGAGACCAAATGCCTGCCATCAGCAAGTTCAAAACTGCTGCAGCACAACAAATACGGCATATGGTATCAAGAAAAATCTTACAAATTTGTGCTTTAGAAGTACCAGCATTTAAATATTCCTTATTTGTTACTTTTCACAGTAAAATTGGCTGCATCATAAAATAAAATGATGATTTATTATTTACTGATTTATTCTGCTGTCACTAAACTGCTTCTGAGGTTCCACTATACTTTGTGCATCACCATCACTTTGAATTTGAGCAAAGAATTCTGCCACAAGCACAGCAGCAACTGAATCCTGACTCCACTGAGCACCAACCTGTGAGTTCAGCGAGAATCTCCCGGACAGGCACTCCTCGGGTGTAGGTAAAGCCATGGGCTCTGTATGCTGTTATCACATGGTCTGTGGGCTTTATGGCAGCCTCAATCCCCACACAGCAAGCCTCCTGTTACAAAGGACAAGGAGGCTTAGCCATGAAGAAAAACACACAGTTCCAACAGTCAGCAATGTGGACACTGCTGATCCCACATACAACAAACATCAGCAGGTAACAGGAAGAGCACAGATACAGGAAACTGACTTAAATCCCAAGGGTTGGTGACAGGTCTGGAGTTACAACAGCTTTGGGCTCTAAATTCCAACCTGACTGACTAGCAAAGGCGCATGGGAGGGAACCAGAATCTGCAAAAATCTGAAGAATTTCCCTCCCCCCGCCGCCATTAAGTATCTCAACAATTCAAAAACATCAGGGGATAACCGGCAGACAGCAAAGTCTCGGTAAGTTCACAAAGTTTCTTCTCCTGGCTGTTGCTTTGTAGTGGGCACATGATCCATGAGATACAGAAACAAAAACTACCACTGAAACCTGAAGAGGAAAATGCAGGCCTTCAAATGTGCTTATTCCTCACATTCAGCTGATCTTCAGATGCACTGTGCCTTTCCCTGTCTTTGTGTCACTCCTCCTGCCTCCTCTCCATCCCTCTCCTTCTCTCACAGCGTACACAGGTACTCAGTTTTACATTCTCCACTCTATTAAAATCCCTACATTAAATAAGGTAAGACAATATAAAACTTCCTGGCCAAAAGTTCTTACCTGACCATCATATAAGTGACAGAAGCCACGAATAATCTTCTGCTTGTACAGCTGGTCAGACTTGAGCTCCATGCGCCGGATGGTCTGCATGGTCTTGTAGTACTGGAGCCCCTCCTCTCGAGTCAACACTGCCGAGGTGCTCGGCCCTTCCTCCAGCCGATGGAGATCGCATTTCTGCAAGGTTAAACAAGTCGTTATCTCCTGAAAATTATTCATCCTATTTACAAATATTAGTTAATTTTTTTATGATCTGCCATTTTCAAGTTCACAGTGTAATTCCTTTTAAAAAAGAAAGCCAGCAAAACCTAATTCAGAGGTCAGAACAATGTAAGGTTTGTGCACTCTTTCAAAATTCAGGGAAATAAAACCCTTGCTTTTAATAAAGGCAGATTTCCACTCACAAAATAATTTCCACTCACTAGTTATTCCTACAAGCAGAAGATAAATGGAAGTCCTCAGAAAATATGGAAAAAACACACCTCCATGGTTGTTGCATGGCAAATACTTGATAAGAGCTACAGAGCTGAGTGAAGAGATAATTAAGATTCAGAGTTTCCTCTGCAAAATGGTTTGTACAAACTGGCCCTAAAACTGGCCCTCACCTCTGCTACCATCACTTCTAATAAGCAGTAATAAACCACGGCCCCACCAGCCACACTGCCAGTCAAATGTGTGCAGCACAACTCCCTCCCCAAACCATGGACCCTACTGGGGGAGAGCTGATTTTAGGCACCCATACTAAATAAATAAATAAATAAATAAATAAATAAAATTTAAAATAAAATAATAATAAAGAAATGTTGCGGTGATGGTGCAGTGCACGTGGCTGTCTTAAAGGCTTACCAAAGTCCAGAGTCCTGGCGGACAGGCACCAAGGTCTAAATATCAGCCCCTTACACCTAGTTTATGCATGAGTTCATGTTTATTCATGAGTTCATGTTTATTCATTACTCCTGTTTAATATGCCTAAGTTCTAGAAATTTCTTCTGTATTCGGTACCCCATTGGCTCCCTGTCTTAAACAAACAGTAAATTCAGTGGAAGAGACCAAACAAATTACTCTGTCAGTGCAGATTAAATGGCCAAAATACTTCTACATACGTTAATGACAGTTTATATCAAAGCAAAAACCTCCAGAGCAAATCCACTGACACCTGCATGAACCGTATATAACACCTGGGCACACTACTCAGGACAGCTCTGCTTCAAAGTCCACAGAACAACAGAAACTCTGGAGTCTTGTCATCAACACAGGACCAAACATTAAACTTTGTATCTACTCAAAAAAGACTTTTCATATAAACATATATTCCTTCCCTTCCACCTGTGAAACAATTTTTGTACATTACAGGCACAGACAAACGGAGAGGGTGGAAAACAACCCAAATTATTTCTTTCAGATTTTCTTTCATTAGTTCCTGACTGAAACACCAGCACAAAGGCTATTGCCAATAGCAACATCACTTTTTCCTAAGATCCAGCCACAGTGGAAAGCTGACAGAATGTAACACACATTTTCTGAGCAGCACCAAGTCAAACATTGAAAGGATGCCGTATTTTTTCCTCAAAAACCCACACAGACCTCAATCAGCTGCATGTTTGGGATAGGCTGCAAACACCTAATTGTTTTAAAAGCACTAAGGAAACATTAGAACAGAACAGAAAAGGTTTTTTAGCTCCTTTCTGACTCTGTTCTCACAGCTGCATTGCAGTATCACAGATACAAAAAAATCATAACTTCACATTCTTAAGAAACAAGTAACGTTACTACACACTGCCAAACACAGTACTTCCAGCTGCACTTAGGTCAGACGGTGAGGGGTTTGGTTCTGGAAATTCAAACCATATTTTCTAACTGAAAGAGATATGGGGACCAGTCCATCAGGTTAAGATCTGAAACAAATGCTTACATAGAATGCCAGTATTAAGTGTTCATCTTTACCTTAACCTCAAACGTAGCTTCACTTGCAAAGTCTCCATAGTTACGTGATGCTACCATCACTCGAGAGGCCTTTAAAAAAAGAAAAAACCAAAGCATGAGCAATATTTAAATGTAATTAACAAGTACAAGTATGTGGATTTTCAAGTAATTTCTAAGAGTACTCCCAAACTGAAATAACTACAAATTAGACTCACCAGTGACATATCCCATAAGACTAGGGAACTTTTATTCTGTATGCCAATGTTGAAGTCCTTTAAAACCCAGTATTTAAAATTAAGATTAGAAAAAGAGAATTAAAAATTGTAATACCCTTGATTATCTAAAATAAATCCAGTAAGTTTCAAAACTTTAGATGCTGAAGAGCATCAAAACCACAAAAATAATTGTTTATCCCTTCACATGCCAGGCTGACAATATGAGGAGAGACAGCCAATGCAGACTTTGATTGCTAACTCTTTGCACTGACTGGAATTCTGCCTTGATAGAACAAAGAAAACCCCTAAAACCAACCAAACAAAAATAATCCAGCAGATATCTGAAATATGAACTACTCTCACTCTTTCTTTTTGATAGGAAAGCAAACTGGGGAGATTCAAATCAATAACAATGAAGAGAGAGAGAGCGCATCATTCCAGTAACAGCATGGCCACTACTTAAAAATGATGTGGAAACACAGAAAGTACCTGAGGATACATGAAACACGGAACAGAAAGGGTGGCATGGTAGGGGAGAGATAAGAAGGATGTTTAAAAATACATTACTGGTCCCTCTTAAAGAATGAACACAGGCTATTGACTAATGAATGGTGGTGATTTTAGATGACTTTAGCAAGTTTCACTGCAGCATCAGACAGGATGGGCCCGTGTCCATGCATGTGTTGTGGCCACAGCATAAGGAACATACTACATCTTCAGTGGCAAGACTGTACTGCTAGTTAAGTTACACAAAAACTTCAGCAGCTCATTCAGCCAGGGAAGTCACATATATTTAGCTGAAGGTATGTTCCATCAAAATTTTGAGAATGTCCAGACCACCATCTCCAAAAAAGGTCTGATTGACACGTGTGAAGCTTGGAGAAAATTCTCAACCCATCCTGGTCACCTCCTCTGTTGCATATTTGACTTACCAGTTATAATGCCTCCATTCACCCTGCCCTGTTATCAGATTAAATATTTAGATTTTAATTTAAACCAAGTTTCTACATTATTTACCACAATGCATCAGTATTATCGGTGAAGAAAAGCTATTTTACTTCTAGAGATGGAAATAAATCCACAGTTTGGATTCACAGTATCACGGAATGGCCAGGGTTGGGAGGGATCTCTTTAGCCCACCTGGTTAAACTCCCTAGCCAGAATAGGACATAAAAGCAACATTGAGGAGTCTGAACAAAAGTCCTGATACGTGGGCAGTACACCTATCAAAAGTAAACCCTGACAAGACTGATTGAGGCCTTACCTCACTAACGGCTCCCTAGGTTAGCAGCGTTTGGAAGGGAAAAAAAAGGAAGAAAAAAAGAGTAAGTAGCTGTACCAAACAATCAGGGGAGGAGAAGTCAGCAAATTATTATCCAACCAGAACAGAACACTTCAAGTGGTAGTTTCTATACATGGAAATCCATCTGTACACTCTGGAAAATGCTCAAAGCATATATGGGATAACTGCTTTATGGCTTAAGTCTACTTCTATTAATTTGACAATTTATGCCTTCACAGGCACGGGAACAATTCAAGACAAATATTTACATATTTGGTAGCAGTAGGATCCAAAAATCTTTATTAAGATAACCAAACCATATCTAGTTTGGCATTCCAGGAAAATGCAGTATCTCCAAGCAGGCCAAGTTCGGGACTAATTTTAGGCACCTATATTTGCAAAATTTAATCTAGATATTTTATTTGTAAATTAGGAAATACTCCTAGATATGCAGCCCCAAGACAGATAGGAAGAGCTTCCAGTAAATGTTCTCCCTTGTGCTGTTCTCATGAATCCAACCATCCACAAGCAGTGAATGCCTGGGTGAGAGAGCTGCCTCAGAACGGGGGTTCAGCAACACATCTGCTCTCTATGGCAAAAAGGCAGGTGATATCCAGTTACCAAAAAGTACCTTTTAACTCTGGTCTTGCCAACAGGTTTTTTCAGCAGGGTTAATTTTTCCTCATGGCCACAATCATTACAGTGGAATATGCAGAATGAAGTGGTGGAAGTATGATTTTTCAAACAAAGGAGATAAAATACAACAAACGACTCACACTAATAACAAAAACAAACAAACAAGCAAACAAAAAAAACGATGGTTGACAGAAAATTCATGCAGAAAGGGGCTGTTGGCTGAGCAAAGGGAGGTCAAGCAGCTCAGACGCTGAACTCCAACCGGGCCGAGCAAATCCCTCTGAGGGGCCTGACCTCTGCTGTCAAAATATACATACACGACATAGATCAAAGCCCTGCGCCATTATGGGTTTATAAAA
>VZTH01004621.1:1362073-1534455 GCA_013397815.1 Aleadryas rufinucha
AGCGCCTGGCGCGGGGCCCCCGTCCTCGGCTCTCCTTCAGTCCCCGCCGCCGCCTCGGCCGCGACCGCCGCCCGTCCTGCGTCCCCGCGCCCTGCGCGCATGCGCGGGCCTGCGCTGCGGTGGCGGCCCGGACAGCGCCCCCTGCTGGGCGCCAGAGCCACAAATGTCATTAAAGGTCATTAAATGTGGGGAAGATCGAATTTCCTCGCAAAACCTCGGAGTGCGGCGAGCGCGCAGGGGTTCCTGCGCATCTTGTGCAGCCTAGACATTAGGAAGAATTTTGGATATTAGAAGGCATTTCTTCACAGAAGGAGTGATTAGGCCCTGAAATGGGCTGCCCAGGGGGCTGGTGGAGTCACCGTCCCTGGAGGTGTTTAAGGAAAGACTGGACATGGCACTCACTGCCGTGGTCCAGCTGACACGGTGGTGTCGGGTCATGGGTTGGGCTCGATGATATCAGAAGTCTTTTCCAACCTCATTGAATCTGTGACTCACGTTTGAGTGTTTAATGTGCTGCTGCGCGAGAGCTGCTCTGCGTGAGCGCATTCCCTGATTTTTAAATACATAAAGTAAGTGTTGAAACGGTTTCCTTTTAACGTCACAGGCATCCATCCCTGGGGAAATACAAAGCAAAGTTAAGATTTAACTTCATGTTGCNGGTTTATAAAACGAGCTCCTGCACGCGGCGACCATTTTACTGTCGCTCGGGATCGCCACGCAGAGTGGGAAAAAACCACCAAGTTTTGGTTTTCTTCTTTAATTACTCTTCAGTTTTTCTCCTTTGCCGCCGGAGCCAAATTCCCGGGCAGTTCCCGCCGCCCGTCCCGGGCTGCTCCCGGAGCTCCGCCCGTGCCCCGCGCGCCCCTCCCACACCGCGCACGGCAGGGCGCGNAGGAAAGACTGGACATGGCACTCACTGCCGTGGTCCAGCTGACACGGTGGTGTCGGGTCATGGGTTGGGCTCGATGATATCAGAAGTCTTTTCCAACCTCATTGAATCTGTGACTCACGTTTGAGTGTTTAATGTGCTGCTGCGCGAGAGCTGCTCTGCGTGAGCGCATTCCCTGATTTTTAAATACATAAAGTAAGTGTTGAAACGGTTTCCTTTTAACGTCACAGGCATCCATCCCTGGGGAAATACAAAGCAAAGTTAAGATTTAACTTCATGTTGCAGACTCCTGTCACCGTATCGCACCCGCTGATCTCTCCAGCCAGCCTCCCCTTCTCCCGCCGCCGGCTCCAGGGCACGCCCAGGTGGGGTTCCGTGGGGTGCCCGATCCAGGGGAGCCACCCGTGCTGCTCTCCTGGCTCCACTCCTGGCGCTGGGCTCCCTCCCCCGCTCTGCTCCTCTGGGCTGCGCTGACATCAGCATAACCCTGCGGATGGACACGGAAGAGATCCAGCGGATCTTGTGCACTTCTCCTCTGTCCCCCGCCAAAAAATCCCAGAAAGTAAATCCTGTTCACCTGTTGGCATCACAAATGTTTGTGTCTGCTGAGTCCTGCGGGGTGCACAAAGCTCAAGTGCAGCACAAGTGATAAATGTTTAAGGCATAATTTCCACTGAAAATGAGCCCCTCAAACTACACCCTCACCTCCATCAGAGATGACTGAAATTGTCATCTGCTTCCAAAACATAGCCTCATCTTGATCCCCACTGTACTGTTCACCTCCTTCTTTGGCTTCTCCCCTGCTCCATTAATAAGGACACTCGTGGCTAACATGATTTCTTCCTCAACTTGTCTGTAACACAGAGTAGGAAGAGAGGTACCCATCTCTCATCTCATAAAGACATTGTGAAGAAGCCTAACTTTCACGTATTTGGTTAGTTCTTGATTAGAAAAAGAAACCCAGGCTTGGAATCAGCTTGCTGGAGGACTGAAATTTAACCAAACTTTCTTCAGCTTCAAGCACTGGTGAAAGTGTAGGGCACCGGCAGTGCTCAGCATCCTACCTTTGTGCTGCTGCCCTGTAGGTTCCTTGACATAAGCTGTGCCTTTACATAGGCTGGGATGTATAAAAGCAGCAAAATAATGCTACTTCTTTTCACATCTAAGAAAAAAATCTGAAAATATTATCACTTTTGCAATAATAAAATCCATCTGGGAGTAGCCAGATACTGCTGCTTTTTATTTTTTATCAGAGGGATAAAGCAATTCTTGCTAACACAAGGTAAAGGCAAGTCTCTACAGGGGCCTCTTGTGGAATCTTTCTTGGCATGCAACTTGTTGGAAATTTGAATTTTGCAAATCAGCTCTACACTACTAAGCAGATTTAGGATTTGTTCATGAAGCAACAACGGCAGCAACAGCAGCTGACCTCCAAGAGAATAAAGGGCAAAGTGAAAAAGTTGATCATTTGTCTCAGAAGGCATTTTTCCTAGGGTGTCTTCAGTCTGTAGCACTTCACTGCTTGGAAAGCAAATACAGACTTGCTGGAGATGTTCTGCAGGCAGGGAGTGGCTCTGCAGCTAACGAAAACATTATCCTGAAGGTCTGTGTGTGATGTTCCCCAGGGCTTCCAAGGTGCTGCAACACCCCCAGAGGTCCCAGGACACTTCTGAATAGTGTAGCCATCTATCTGGAAGTTTGCAACCTGCACTTTTATCTATCAGTGTGCACATTCCTGGAGAGATTGCTGATGGATTCATGCACATCAATGGTGTTCATGCACACACCAGTTATGTCTGTGAGGCTCATGAAATGCAGATAGGACTGTCCTCCTGCCCAACTCAGGTTTATAGCAAGGCCAAGTGGCACCTGGGCTGGGATGACTTGCTCATGGGAGGATGCTGAGGCTGTCAGAATTTCCTGCAGTGCATGGCAAAACAAGGATTCACCACTTTTAATAATTTTCATATTTTCTAGATGAGGTTCATCAAAAGAATGAAGTGTACTGGTATCTGTACCTGGGACAGGAAGCTTCTGGTGAACTCACATGCCAACTTCACTAAGCAAAACTATGAAGTAAAGGTTTCAAGAACAATCTAGGAATAATTATTAACTGGACAATTGCTCCTGCTCAAAGGAAAATTATTATTATTATTATTACTACAAAAGAACACAGTCAAGATTATTTCAAGTTCAGTGTCATTACCTGTTCCTTCTCCTAATGAAAGAAAAAAAAGCAGAGCAATTTTTATAGCTACACGATTATAGACTGATATGTTATCAACCCTTCTAATAGTCATTGGAAATAGTTATTTTTGATAGGAAATGATCCATTTTTGTCCTCCCTGGAAATACAGTAAAGCATTGATTTATATCACCTCTGCCAATTTTTAACTTTTCATGATATTTCATTAATATTCATTTATTTTCTTTATTAAACACTCTTAAAACATCCTGACATCATTAAATTGTCCTACAGAAAACTAATGTGGAAAGCTAATTAATGAATGAGGTAAACAACGAAGAGGAAAACATAATAAAATCATAAGCAGAGAACAACACTAGAAAATAATTTAATGAAAGATGATTATGTAAGATTTCATAATGGAGTACCTTGCCATGTGTGACTCTAGTATTACATCAAGGGTGTGTTGCATGGCAGTTGGCCAAAACTCATTGTGTTCTATTGTTCTGGGTGTGATCCTAAAATGTTATTTTTTGGGTTGCAGCTGCTGTTACAAATGTTTGCCGTTGGGTTGAAGGCAGAGGGAGCATCCAGGACTCACCCCAGCTCACTGTCTGCCTCCAGGTGAAAGCAATCTCCTCCCCATTCCAGGACCCCGAAGTTTGCTGCATGATTTTTCTTCCTGCTGTGCCACCGTAGCTCTAGCTCAGCAGGCAGCCAGGGTGGCTGCCAAGGAACAGCTTGTGGCCACATCGCTTCTGCCTCATTTCCTCCCTGGGAGGATCCGTGCCATGACACGCTTCCCCAGGTCTCTGTGTGGCACTACATGGTGGCCTCTTGACTTGTAATATCTGTTCTTCATGTTCATTTAATTCAAGATGCTTGGAATAAACTGCAGCCATGTAGCAGCCCTTCTGAGTGGCATTTGAATGGCAGTACAGGGGGACTCTGCTGCGTGCTCAGCGGCGTGAGAATCTCTGTGGTGGATGGTGAGCTGGCTCTGTTTGGAGGACAGGCTGGGGAGGATGGTGGCATAGTCTTGTCCATGCTGGTCACACAGCAGCCTCCAGGGCCCTGCCCTGACTTCTTCCTGGTGGGAAGCAGCCAATTAACTCTGAGTGAGAGCACACAAGTGGATGAACATATTCAGATGTGAATGACAGGGGACTGGATCCTGGGACTGAGCTGAAGAATTAAGTTATCAAACAGAACAGATGTCATCTTAGCTCCTTTTCCATGTTTAAAACCTGAATCACCAGCTTCACTCCAGACGCATCTGCCATTCCAAACATAAATAAATATATTATACTCTGTTTTAAACTGCTCAGCAGGAACAATATTTTCTCTCATTATTCTTTGTGTTGAGTTTACATTTGTTTATCTTCTCCCATTTTTCTTCCTGTCCTCCCCATTCTCATTCAATTTTCTTGTCCAAACATTTCTTTTATCAGTATTCTTCTCCTCTTTTTTTCAGGTCCACATTGCTTCTCTGCATTTCCCACAGAAAATGTCTGTATTTTGCTCTATGTCTCCCATCCCTTCTGACTAATTCCCATTCAGTCCTACATGTTCTGGTAGTTCCGGCTTTAGACAGCAACACAGATGGGGGAATAAGAACACTTAATTGTACTGTCAGAACCCTTCAGATGATTTGTTTCCTTTGGAATTGCTGGAGTTTGGAAGAGAGGCAGTTTTCTAGGATCTTCCAGATGTTTTGCTTCTAATAGTGATAGAAATTAAGAAAGTATAATTTATGTTCATCATTCTGATTGCTTTTCTGCATTATTATTTGGGAAACACCAACATCTTGAAGGAGAAAGATGCCGACGACGTTATAATGTCATTTTTCATGCTTGCATTTTTTATCCTTTTATGCCTCTGTGCTTTTCATTATTTTAACTTTCTTGGTTTTTTAGTCCCAGGAACAATTAGTATTAAAACGTACAGAGAAGCACTGCTGTAGAAAAGGTTCTATCATTTGCATACTGGAGTCCTTGGGAAAGGAGATGTTACTTTACTCTTCTTTGTAAGCCCAGCTACTGTAGAGTTATCTGAATGTAACATTAATCAGCTTGAAAACTGTGAGGAAAAGAAACCAGACATATTTTCTGTTGTTGCTGGATCTCACTGAGAAGTTATGTTTGAGGCTCATTTCAGTCTTTCTGCATTTTGATATTTTCGTGTATGTCTTTCAGGTATATAAAAAGGTATAGTTTTATTCAAAATTGAGATCTTAGGCTTTGTGTCTACAAAGCTCAGGCAAATGCTCTAAACAAACATTTGTGAAACTTGAGTTCATGGAAAGCTTTGTAAAGAAATCAACTGTTTCTACTTTATATTTTTTACACAGGCATCCTTCTTCTGCTGTGTTGTATTTCCCAGCACCTTAGAGATAACATTTCTATTGATAAAGCTTTATGTAACACCTTCCTTTTTCACAGTGCCACAATATTTTTGAACAACACTCACTTGTGAACCACTTCAATGCCAAATTCTTTCCTGCAGGATTTTTGCCAGCTCCTTTGCTCACTGCCTGCCGTCTGTTTGCTGGGTCCTGCTCTCTGCTGCTTGCTCTAAACCACTGATTTACATCCTGTCTTTCAGACCACTCCTCCAATTTTACAAATAACCGAGTTCTGATCCTCTGCCCCTCTCAGGTTTGTCTCTCTCCAGAACTAAATGTGAGATTCTGTGCTTCCTTGTATCTCCTAATAATACAATTGAATAGAACAGGCACAATTTGTCATAATTGTGTTACCAGCAGAATCATAGATAACTTGTTCTTTGTTTGTGGGCTTTTTGGTGTTTTAGAGGGAGGAAACGAGAGCTATGCAGCAGAAGTGCCGTGAGGCGGCAGTGTAGCCCAGGCATGGAAGTGCATCCACACTTTTCTCGTGGGGTGGAAGTGCCTCTGCACTTTCCCCTGCAGTCAGTAGCGAACCATTTCAGCAGTGGGGCACTGGAGGTTGCCTAGTTACTTGGGAAAGTTATGCCAGGATAACATTAAGGGAACAAACCGAAAATAAACTGGTTACACTAGAATGGGTGTGACCACTTGGTATTGCTTCCCCAGTTGTGTCCGTGGTGTTTATTTCCTTTCCCTGAGCACAAGAAAGGGGATGTCTCAGTACCTGATCTGTTGCTACTGCCCCCAGTCCCCTGGCTCCCTCGAGGGAAGGAGTGCCTAGTTTAGATTTGTCCTTCAATAATTTTGATGTTTATCTGGTTTGTCTGAAGCTCATACATCTGAGTGGAATCAAATCTATGCAGCCCTCCTCCCTACACCAGAGAAACACAGCCGGTTGCAAAGTTTGCAAACTGATTGCAAAGTTTTTTGAACCTCTGCAAAATCTGAGCGAGTCCTATGGTGTACAGAAAGGGTCATCCCAAAAACCCCCACCCTGAGGGACGTGTCATGACCATTCCATACCAAACTCTTTTGATATGAAGCCTTTTTGCACTAAGCCACACTGATCCTGACAGCCCTTAGCGGACTGTGATTCATCCCTTCCTTACTCTAGTTTAGGATGATATGATGCCACTTGCTTTAGCATGTGTGCATCTGGATCAATGTGCAGAAACCCTGCAAATAATTATAGGAGAGAACGCTTATGAAAGCAGATCAATCAAATTATAGAATTAAGGACATTCTTTAGTTTGGCTTCCTGAGCTTTGATACTAAAATATCCTCTTACCCGTTAGTGGAGGACTCTGGAACAAGACTCATCTCTCTACTCTCACACTTTCAGAAATTCTTTTCTTCCATGTGATTAAGGGTGTTAAAAATTGTGTTCAGTTACGCAACTAAGACTGCTCTAAATGCATTCAAATAGAATGGGGAATGGGGAAGTGAATTTAAAAGAAAACAAACTTCAGAGAGGTGAAGAGTAGTCCCCTCAGCCTCGCAACCTTCCATCCAGGTTTTTTCTTTTCTTGAGGAAGGTTGAAAAATATTTAAATGTCAGGATTTGTTAAGGCAACTTGGCTAACTTTCACCAGACTGCTGAATCTCTTCTGGTAATCTGCATGAGTAGAATGAACCCTGTATTATTATTTTGTTACTACGTTTTAAAATTAAGTAGAGCTTTGTTAGAGATCAATTCAGTGTCACCTGGTCCTGAGCATTACAAGGCAATGGCTACTGGCTACAACGCTTTTTCTAAATATTATTCTCTTAGTATTAAATGGGCTCTTCCATACAATTTTGTCCTAAAAACTCAGAATATTTTAACTCTACTATTGCTTTACATTTGGATATTAGATTTTTCTTACTTTTCTATTAGTCAGGCAAGTCCTGAACAAGAGGTCAAAGGCAGCGCTGGCCCAAAACTTCTCAGAGGTTTTGGGGAGGCTGAGCTGGCTAAGGAAAATTTGGAGCTGTGTCCTGGGCCAGGGGCAGAAAGGAGTGGAGAGAGCTATAAAGCTGTGAGGAGAGCTGTGTGGAGCTGGGTTTGTGGCTCCTGAGGCCTGGGCAGAGATGGGGAGCACAGACACCATGACTTCCTGAGCAGCACTGCCGCCCCAGGGACCTCTCTGGCAGCAGCAGCAACCAGCAGGACTTTCCAGGGACCTGGCACAAGCAAAATAAGCAGTAGAGCCATCATAATTTTGTTGCCTCTGTCTGTTAGCTGCTCTAGGCAAATCTCAGCTTTGCCCATGGTTCAAGTTGACCCTGCATAGAGATGATTTTTATTTCAGCTGTGTATCTCCTTGATGTGTTTACCTTGCCTGCAAAACCTAGGAGTTTTTGCCTGGAGAGCCAAGGTGTGCTGCAAACATAGACTCACTTGCAAAAATATTTGCTAAAGAGTAATTCACTGTAAAGCCACAGGAGAGGGAGGAAGAGGGGAATGTCTCTCCAGAAAGCAGCTGGTGGAGGCTAGGAAGGGTTGTCTGTGTATCTACCATCTTGATGAGAACAAGATTTATCACACTGGTTTTCAGATTACTGGTCTTCTCCAGACTCAATCAAAATCAATGAGATCGTTTCTGTATGTTTTCAGTCAACCCCACTGTGTGTTAGCTTTCAAATATATCAGTATGTCCATATTTGCAGTCAAACACACAAGCCTATGATACTTCGAAAGAAAACAGACAAATCATTAAAAGATCTGAAGATTGTGTATCCTATGTTCAGAGTTTGGAATCAATTAATTTTACAGTTTCTGCCAAATAAGGCAGAATTTATTTACTTTTGTCTGACTAACTTCGACTGCTTTAGAGTCCCATAAACTTCATACAATTATTTCTTGGATCTTTTGTGTACCACGTCCCTTCACTCTACTTTAATCATCTATCTCCTATTTCATATGACAAGCAATGTTCCCCCAGATCCCTCACCAGCTAGAATCCAGTATTCTCTAGCTGATACCATATAATGCAATTGACAGCAATTTTTCTTTTCCATTAGAAACGTCAGTAGTCAAAACAAAATTGTGTTTCTTGGGATGTTTCCTGTTGTTTTTGCAGGTGGCTATTTTTTTAATCCTCAAACAAAACTGATATTTCAAGCGAGTCAGCTATTTTAATTTACATATTAGGCAATTAAAACAAACTGGTAAAATTCTGCTGGCCCATTCACCTGAAGCAAGTACATTTTGCTGAGGAAGGGAACGGTGTGAGCTGGATGGAATGGGTACAGATGAGGAAAATTCATCTGTTACATTTTTATACCACTGCCCAACAGTAATTTTCAGCAAGATTCATAGCAATTTGTTTTAGTTTCCTGGGAAATGGGTTCTCTTTTTTGCATTAATTTTTCATCCATTTTTCAGTAGACACACTGAGTATCTGACTTCCACAAAGGCTACAACAGACATTTTTAAGATTGTTGGGTGTCTGGATAGATACATCTTGCTTGTTTTTTATATACACCTTATATGGCTTTTTTCTTCTTCAGAATTTAACTCCCAAAAGATTTTAAGCCATTCTAATTGCAACATATAGTGAGCTATTTAGATATTCAGCTTGATCAATGCTTTAAAGGATCTGAAGATTTATGTTGGAAAAAAGAATTGGGTAAGCCCATTTCAGAACCATTATGACTGCACATCAATTTCCAGTACTTATGTTTATCCAGAGAGAGTTCTAACAGGGAATACTCAGTGATGGTAGTCATGGGTACTTGTGAGGAGTAGGCAGCCATGAAACCAAGGGATGCACAATGTTAGAATATTATTTTTGCCTTTTCTTCACTTGGACAGAAGAAGACAAGACCTGGAAAGATGGACAAACAGAATTTGTGAGAGAACATTTTTCAACGGCTGGAAAAGTGTTTGAGACAAGTGACCCAGCTGGCTGACCCAAAGTGGTATGAATGTTGTAGATTTCCAGTGTAGATTTTTTTATAGCTCTTCTAGGAGAAGTTTAGTTGAAGGAACAGATTAGAAAATAGAAGCAAATGAAATCTGAGCCAGTGTGAGTTTTCCTGTTATTTTTCCAAACTTTTTTTGAACACGTACATTCAGTCAGCTAAAGAACTCCCTCATTTGTCCTGCATACTTCTTTCCACTTGTGCAGCAGAAGAAAGGCCAGAGTTTGAAGTATAAAATGGTGGTGCTTCAGGGAGATGTATTCAACTGATTTTCTTTCTGATTTGCCTTAACATGGTACTGATTTTAGTAATTACATTATGCACTTGGCCTACCTATAACTGAAATATTTATGAAGTTTTATGTAGTCTGAAGCTTCTTGTTAGCTATATGTTAAAGAATGTTCAAGAACATAAATTGTTCCAGGAAGGAAGTGGAATAAAATACTTAACAAATTGCTTCTGGATTTACTTTTCCTGGACAGTAGATAGGAATAACTTCTTCATTTCTCCCAGTGTTTGGAGTTTTGACTCAGCCATGCTTCTGTTGCAAAGGCAACCCATGCCAGCAAAAGATGTATTACTTTCTATCACTAGAAAGACCAAAATATGTTGCAGGGAACATATGATCAAATGAACCTTGGATCAAATGAAATGTTTGACACTAAAGGTACCATCTTGCCTTCATTAGTGTAATTAATTTTCTTGTTAATATATTAGAATTAATGTTAGTCCCACAATAACACTGAAATAAGCACTTGAGCTATTTTTACTGAGCACTTGAGTTATTGTAGCATTTTATATTAAAGACCTGATTTTATTGTTCTTAAAAATGAAATATTGGTCCCATGAAAGCCAGAATGAGACACTGTCACCTCCTGAGGCTCCCTGACACTTAGATCAGGGCTTCTTAACAGTTTAGTGGGACAGCTGCCAGTTTTGGGCACATCTGCTGTCCATTTGTGCTGCTCTCTCAACTCAGATGGAATTATTGCTGATCAAAGAAAGGGCCCAAGCATTTGCAACCACAGTAGAAGAAGTTTGAACTGTCAGAGGCTGAGTAAAATCATCCAACAGGCTGCCAGCTGCTTTCTCTGATCTAGACTGTTACTCTGGTATTATTTCTTACCAGACCTCATTTCTGCAAGGCTGTTATTCCTTCCATAGCTGGAAAACTGCTGTAACTGAGTGGAAGAGGAAAGATTCCTGTTAACCAGACTATCATTCAGCATTAGGGAAGTTGCAATTAATTGTAACCCTTTGTAGAACGAGATCACCAATCTTAGAATATAATGAATCTCTCAAGGACCTCAAAATGAGAGTTTCTGACAATACCTCTTTATTATCATAAATAAGTAGGCCATTATCCACAAGCACATTAATTCTGAAAACAAAGACTTTTATATTCCTCTTTTTGCATGCACAAATCTGCACTGTTATCAGTGGGATGATTACATGCAAAAAAAGCTGTGGCTCTGTCAGCCTGCCCTGAAGGCTTCTTGAAAAAAATCTAGGCAGCCAGTTGATTAGGTTCTTAATGAATTTGAACACTTAATGTTGTCAAACTGAAATTTGACATAATTAAAAGCAATATAAAAGTGGCCATGCACGTTTTGGAAAGCCATAATCATGTAGAATTCTCAGTGGAAACAGCCACTTGCAATTAAGGCCATAATGATGCTAATTTGACCAGTTCTAGGAGAAATGAGTACCTGTGGAAGTAAAAGCAGCGTACCTGAATCCACATATTTCAGAGAGTGGGAAGAAACTCACATCTTAATGAAAATTGATTTTGAGATTACTGCCTTTTTTTAGATGTTCTTTCTTTTAGTGGCTTCACATCTGTCAAATTTCACTCAAGGGAATGCTTTTGGACTTTTGCTGGTGGGAATAAGTGTTATGAAATTTTATGCAGGTAACGCTGGCATGTCTTGATTTATATTGTTCCCTCAAATGGAGATCCATTAAGAATAATTTAGAAAATCCATATTTTGAATAGATTTTTTTATAAGATCTTCTGTCATGGAAAAGCAGCATCATGTAGAGATACTGAGCTAGAGTTATATCAAGTAATTTGTGTGCCAGAAGAAGTTCAGATGAGATAAAATGGTTCCCTATCTTGCTTGTTTGAGTTAGCCTGGGCATTTTTGCATAACAGTTGTGCTTTATTTGTGTGTACAAGTGTGTGTACATAAAATGGTTCACAAGAAGTATAAATCTCCCTCTGTGAAATTAAGTCTGAAGGTGCCATTATGTATTAATTAAATAATGAGGACTTTCCAACTTTTGTAGACAAACTTTCTCAAAGAAGAATCCAATGCAGACAAAAACAGAAAAAGGAAGCAAGAACAGGGTCCCATCCAGACGGAGCATAAAGTCAGAGCAAAGGCACAGGGAGAACAGGTTTCTATTACATGTCAGTCATGCAAAACAGAAAGAATGCCAGTATTAAAAACACCTAAAAATGTGCCTCAAAAGAAACATGTACGGGAGATGCTGCACTGCCAGACAGCAGCGTACAGTGCATGAAATCAGAGAACACCTCCAAGGACAAAAGGTTAACAGCCATGGTATGTTCCTTTCTTGGGGGTCATTCTGTGACCACAGCCATCCACTGTGGACAGTAAAAGCCTGTGATTTCGTGCAGAAGCTCATCCTAGAACTAAGATTTTAATGGCAGTGAAATATAAGATAAATTAGAAATTACTTATGGATAACAATTTAAGAATAGGAACAAAAGGCACGCAAATGAGAAATCAGAATGATACGGTCAAATGACAGGATTCAGAGGTTTACCTAAAAAGTGGCGGAATTATCTTTCGTAGTTTCGTTTATAGGAGGTGAGACACAGAAGTGAGTCATGCTGTCTGAGCTCATTATTTAGACTTCACAGCCCCTGAAGAGAGGTAAGCAATCCTACAGAATTATGACCAGTAAAGTAAATGGACCTATGGAAAAGACTGTCTTTGACTCTGCACTTACTCTGAAACAGCCATGCGTAGGTGAGAAGAATCACGTGCAACAATGATCATGATAGAAAAGAAAGGCAGGTGTTAAATGTTTGTACTAAGTAGAATAAACCAGCAAATATTGGAGGGACCTTCTCAACCATGAAAACAAATACCTTTAGTGTCACAGCTTCAAAGCAATGCATGCCTGCTATGCATCTAGGATTAGATGCAAGTTCAGAGCAAAGAAAGGTGAATTGGGGGAATTGCAGAATCGTGGAATGGTTTGGGTTGAAAGGGACCTTAAAGATCATCTAGTTCCAAACCCTTGCCATGGGCAGAGAGCCTTCCACTAAAGCAGGTTGCTCAAAGTCCATCCTACCTGGCCTTGAGCACTTTCAGGGATGTGGCATTCACAACTTCTTTGGGCAACCTGTCCCAGTGCTTCCCCCACTTCAGTTCATTGGTGCATTTGAACCAATTAAAGTATCAGAGGATATCATGGTTTTTGCTGTCAATTTCTTTTTTCATTTAAGGAGAAACAGAGGCAGAAAACAAATTCAGAAATTCGGTGATACTGATCTTTTACCTCTTCTAACAGCTCCTGAAATCTCATTTTCATTTCCTTTTCCATAGCTCCTATTAAACAAACAAAACTCACAATAACTTTTTAACTGCACTCCAAATGGATTTCAGAGATTATTTTTCTTTGGTGTGGCCAGTGCTGAAATAATGCAGATACCTCTAGTGGATTTTTTTAACACATACTAAAAAGGAGGGGAATTTTGCCATCTCTTCCTGCTCTGACCCTGCCAAATTCTACACAAGGTGAAATTTGCACAGCAGTTTGGTTTAGTTTTTAGGCATATGGAAATCTTGTTCATTCTTTATTATAATAAAAAATATTACTGCAATTATCCTCCATATCCAACCCACAACGGAAAATAGATCTATGGAAGGCTGAGCTAAGGTAATCTTGGTTCCTTGGACTTCTGCACACTGCTTTTGAAACAGTCTCTTCTCCATGTAGTCAAGGCCAAGAGTCTACATTTATCTCCAACTTGTTGCTTTTATTTTGCACTTTGCAGTAGAGATATTCTTGAAGTACATTTTACAACGTGTAGGTTTCCCCTCTCCAAAATAAATACATTGAATCACTGTTATTCTGGTGACTCTCCTTTTTGGAACCTGGATCTGGCTCCTTAGGCTTGTACTTCGTGAAATAAAGTCATTCCAGTCATGGAGGGACAGTAAGCAGGAGATCAGGATATGTCTGGTTCATGACTTTCCAATTTGATGAAGCTCTGCTACCAGCATTTTTTTACTGGTGATTACACCANGTCCATCCTACCTGGCCTTGAGCACTTTCAGGGATGTGGCATTCACAACTTCTTTGGACAACCTGTCCCAGTGCTTCCCCCCCTTCAGTTCATTGGTGCATAAAGCAATGCATGCCTGCTATGCATCTAGATGCAAGTTCAGAGCAGGTTGCTCAAAGTCCATCCTACCTGGCCTTGAGCACTTTCAGGGATGTGGCATTCACAACTTCTTTGGACAACCTGTCCCAGTGCTTCCCCCCCTTCAGTTCATTGGTGCATAAAGCAATGCATGCCTGCTATGCATCTAGATGCAAGTTCAGAGCAGGTTGCTCAAAGTCCATCCTACCTGGCCTTGAGCACTTTCAGGGATGTGGCATTCACAACTTCTTTGGACAACCTGTCCCAGTGCTTCCCCCCCTTCAGTTCATTGGTGCATAAAGCAATGCATGCCTGCTATGCATCTAGATGCAAGTTCAGAGCAGGTTGCTCAAAGTCCATCCTACCTGGCCTTGAGCACTTTCAGGGATGTGGCATTCACAACTTCTTTGGACAACCTGTCCCAGTGCTTCCCCCCCTTCAGTTCATTGGTGCATAAAGCAATGCATGCCTGCTATGCATCTAGATGCAAGTTCAGAGCAGGTTGCTCAAAGTCCATCCTACCTGGCCTTGAGCACTTTCAGGGATGTGGCATTCACAACTTCTTTGGACAACCTGTCCCAGTGCTTCCCCCCCTTCAGTTCATTGGTGCATAAAGCAATGCATGCCTGCTATGCATCTAGATGCAAGTTCAGAGCAGGTTGCTCAAAGTCCATCCTACCTGGCCTTGAGCACTTTCAGGGATGTGGCATTCACAACTTCTTTGGACAACCTGTCCCAGTGCTTCCCCCCCTTCAGTTCATTGGTGCATAAAGCAATGCATGCCTGCTATGCATCTAGATGCAAGTTCAGAGCAGGTTGCTCAAAGTCCATCCTACCTGGCCTTGAGCACTTTCAGGGATGTGGCATTCACAACTTCTTTGGACAACCTGTCCCAGTGCTTCCCCCCCTTCAGTTCATTGGTGCATAAAGCAATGCATGCCTGCTATGCATCTAGATGCAAGTTCAGAGCAGGTTGCTCAAAGTCCATCCTACCTGGCCTTGAGCACTTTCAGGGATGTGGCATTCACAACTTCTTTGGACAACCTGTCCCAGTGCTTCCCCCCCTTCAGTTCATTGGTGCATAAAGCAATGCATGCCTGCTATGCATCTAGATGCAAGTTCAGAGCAGGTTGCTCAAAGTCCATCCTACCTGGCCTTGAGCACTTTCAGGGATGTGGCATTCACAACTTCTTTGGACAACCTGTCCCAGTGCTTCCCCCCCTTCAGTTCATTGGTGCATAAAGCAATGCATGCCTGCTATGCATCTAGATGCAAGTTCAGAGCAGGTTGCTCAAAGTCCATCCTACCTGGCCTTGAGCACTTTCAGGGATGTGGCATTCACAACTTCTTTGGACAACCTGTCCCAGTGCTTCCCCCCCTTCAGTTCATTGGTGCATAAAGCAATGCATGCCTGCTATGCATCTAGATGCAAGTTCAGAGCAGGTTGCTCAAAGTCCATCCTACCTGGCCTTGAGCACTTTCAGGGATGTGGCATTCACAACTTCTTTGGACAACCTGTCCCAGTGCTTCCCCCCCTTCAGTTCATTGGTGCATAAAGCAATGCATGCCTGCTATGCATCTAGATGCAAGTTCAGAGCAGGTTGCTCAAAGTCCATCCTACCTGGCCTTGAGCACTTTCAGGGATGTGGCATTCACAACTTCTTTGGACAACCTGTCCCAGTGCTTCCCCCCCTTCAGTTCATTGGTGCATAAAGCAATGCATGCCTGCTATGCATCTAGATGCAAGTTCAGAGCAGGTTGCTCAAAGTCCATCCTACCTGGCCTTGAGCACTTTCAGGGATGTGGTTTGGGTTGAAAGGGACCTTAAAGATCATCTAGTTCCAAACCCTTGCCATGGGCAGAGAGCCTTCCACTAAAGCAGGTTGCTCAAAGTCCATCCTACCTGGCCTTGAGCACTTTCAGGGATGTGGCATTCACAACTTCTTTGGGCAACCTGTCCCAGTGCTTCCCCCACTTCAGTTCATTGGTGCATTTGAACCAATTAAAGTATCAGAGGATATCATGGTTTTTGCTGTCAATTTCTTTTTTCATTTAAGGAGAAACAGAGGCAGAAAACAAATTCAGAAATTCGGTGATACTGATCTTTTACCTCTTCTAACAGCTCCTGAAATCTCATTTTCATTTCCTTTTCCATAGCTCCTATTAAACAAGCAAAACCCACAATAACTTTTTAACTGCACTCCAAATGGATTTCAGAGATTATTTTTCTTTGGTGTGGCCAGTGCTGAAATAATGCAGATACCTCTAGTGGATTTTTTTAACACATACTAAAAAGGAGGGGAATTTTGCCATCTCTTCCTGCTCTGACCCTGCCAAATTCTACACAAGGTGAAATTTGCACAGCAGTTTGGTTTAGTTTTTAGGCATATGGAAATCTTGTTCATTCTTTATTATAATAAAAAATATTACTGCAATTATCCTCCATATCCAACCCACAACGGAAAATAGATCTATGGAAGGCTGAGCTAAGGTAATCTTGGTTCCT
Organism: Aleadryas rufinucha; assembly: GCA_013397815.1. Classification (NCBI taxonomy): domain Eukaryota; kingdom Metazoa; phylum Chordata; class Aves; order Passeriformes; genus Aleadryas; species Aleadryas rufinucha. The sequence goes on from VZTH01004621.1 coordinate 1,378,369, forward strand.
TGGACTTCTGCACACTGCTTTTGAAACAGTCTCTTCTCCATGTAGTCAAGGCCAAGAGTCTACATTTATCTCCAACTTGTTGCTTTTATTTTGCACTTTGCAGTAGAGATATTCTTGAAGTACATTTTACAACGTGTAGGTTTCCCCTCTCCAAAATAAATACATTGAATCACTGTTATTCTGGTGACTCTCCTTTTTGGAACCTGGATCTGGCTCCTTAGGCTTGTACTTTGTGAAATAAAGTCATTCCAGTCATGGAGGGACAGTAAGCAGGAGATCAGGATATGTCTGGTTCATGACTTTCCAATTTGATGAAGCTCTGCTACCAGCATTTTTTTACTGGTGATTACACCATTTAAAAAAATCTTTGTTTCCACCCTCTGGTAGATAAGAAGTATAAAGGAAATCAGAGCAGAGTTTTCTACTTGCCAGTCAAACTGGCCTCAATCCTGCAAATACTTTTGCAGTAGCTAAGCTTTATGTACAGCAAAGCAGACCCCATTATAGGCCTGGTCATTTTAGCAAAACCAAGTGTTTGTCTGGTGATTGCAACAGTTGCAGGGAAGGAAAGAGTCAGGATGAAAGGAAATCCTAAATTGGTTCAGTCCCCTTCACTGTGTAATTTACAAATTGGGTTTGAGGGAGCTTTTCTTGTGTCATATGGTCTGATTTGCAAGAGGATGAATTTCATCAACAGCTACAAGAAGTCCTGCTCTACATGTGTGCATTGGCACAAGGTAACATTCTCTAAGTAACTCCTGACAAGGAGTGTATTTCCGTTGTAATGTACAATTGGAGAGCTCCCATCTAGTTATGATTTAGTGTTCACTGTCAGAAGTGATAAACAGAAGAGCCAGCTGTCCTTTTGAACAGGGAACATCCTGTCTTTTGTAAGAGGAAATTCAGAAATTAGTACAGAACGAACTCGAGCATCATCTTGGATGACTGAGCTGAACTGTGGGAATACCTAGTATTTTGTAGCTTGTCAAAGCTTTGAGTCCAGATTTTTAAACCAATTCTAGAAGCAAAGAAATGTGCAAAACCAATGTCAAGACTCAGAAGTACTGTTAAGGTAGAATTAGAAAATTGTTACTCTTGCAAATTTTGTACTTTGGAGCAGTGACCTTGAAGGCTTGAGAAGGTTTCATTCATCACTGCAGAAATACAGGTAAGCATTTAGAAATACTTACCATGATCCCTGCTTGTATAAAATGGGAAGTAGTGTGAAGAATCAGGAAAATGATTTTATCTTTGTTTATAGTGTTGATACGAGAATACTGTGTACTGTTCTGAAACCCTTTTGTAGAAAGTGAAAACACAAGTATCTCAAAATGGTTATAATGCTTTACAGTCATAAATTTAAAGAGTACAACCTGTTCATATACGCAAAATAAGCTTTTCATACATAAAATATCATCCTTGATACTTTCACCCCAGGAAGTCTCATAGAGAAAAATATAATGGGAACAATGGCCAGAAAATTTGAGCTACTAGAAAAAAAATCACATTTGCTCAATAGTGGTGATAATGATACCCAAAATTACCAAGAGAAGTGTGGGGCTCTCAATCTTTAAACTGAAATTGCCTGAAGTGATTCCAGAGCTGAGCAAAAGTTGTTAAACTCAATATATGAATTGCTGGATGCCATTCCCCAGATGACATTATCCAGGAAATCAGGCTGGTGGTGTAATGATTTTACTAATCTATGAATCTACAAGATTTTATTGGCTGAACTCTGCTATTCCTGTGTAACTTCTTGTGGGTTTCAATACCATTATTAATATTTATCAAAATGATAGAAATAAATTACAAATTATTTTCTACTCTTTAGCGTTATGTATTGTCTTGTAAGAGAGAAGGCAAAGTCATTACTGCATTTCATTTTCTGAGCAACTATTCTACTTGAGAGTGTTGATGAATCATAGCTTGTTAGGGTGGCCCCTGCAAGTCTGCTTGAAAATATTAATGGGATTTCTGTGGTTGCAATCTCCCCATTAGTGGTAGGATAAAAATAAGCTTCACAGGTGTCAAGATTTATTGTTGTATGTGAAAATATATCTGGGGAGAGGGGAGGGTGTCAGAAAATGAGATCAAGCAATTACTTTAAACTGAGAACAAAAATATTTCCTGACCAATTTATTTCTAACTCTGATATCTCACATAAAGCTTCAATAAGATTTAGTGTTAAGGGAACAAATGTATTTTGTCATTTGGATTAATTATAAGGAAGTTATGGCTTAATTTTATGACATCTATAATAAATGTCTTTAAGGAAGGGTTGAATGAAAGTAACATTAAATCATATTACAGAAAGGAATTCTAAGAAGAAATAATTATTAAATTGCTGATAATTAATGTGTTGTGTTTATTAAGACAAATGTGACAGGTTACATTTCAGTTTACCAGCCTGTGGTTGGAGTTCTAGAAATAGTTTCTTAAAGCAGATGACATAATATTTGTGGTGCAAAGTGAGCTCTCATTCTGTTCTAACAAAAAAAATGTCCAGAGCTGCTTGGACTGCACAGAGTATTACATTGGTGAAAAAATAATCCACTCTTAGGTTTCCCTGGTTGCTGATTTATGAACCTGGACAATGCAGTATTGCTTTAAAACAGAAATCTAAAATTCATGCAACTCCCTTCCCAGACTGGTAACCTCAAATGCATCTTATTAAATGTGTACTGTGTTAATAATTTCCTTAATTTTAATCGTTACTGGGATGTGCTGTTTGGAATATAAGTTGAATTTACTTTTCATCAAATTTACCTTTATAATTAATGATTTGATTCATAACTCCCCTGAAAATCACATGACAAAATATATTTGATTCTTTATTAATCAATGTCTACTGTTTTTCATGCTACAGGAGCAGAAGCAGCTTATCCAGTGAAAAGTTTTGACCTTCTGCATCTGCAGCAGTATAATTCTCAGTGCAATCAGAATTTCTCTGATGCTGGTTTTATAGAGGCTGAAGGAGGCTCACTTTACACAGTAGGTATTATTCCACCATACATATCAGTGAATTTCACCATTTTATGAGTTGTTGACCTTCTATAATTTTCCAAGGGAAAGACAGATCCCAGGACAGTGAATTTAAATTATAATGCCAGTAGTCTTGTGTTTTATAGTCCCGTTTGAAAGACCTTTCAGAAAGAGTCAGCACTCCCCAGGGGTCCGTGGGACGCAGTGTGGAAATCACCGCACCGAAGGAAGTGTTTGCCAGCCTCCACCGTGAGCGACAGAGATCTGTGTGTGTGTTCTGCAGGGCACAAAACAGCCCCAGCTTCAGCTCCCTCCTCTCCACTGCTGCAGTCACACTGAAACACCGGGACTTCCAATCCACCACAGAGCATAACTGAAGTACTTGTAATTAAAAATACATGGAAGAGGCAGAAATCTGATTTCGGACAGTGTCTTATTTCCAGTCTCACCACAACACACCATTTTAGAGCCTATTTCCAAAACAGGGTACTTTCTCTTCAGTGCAGGCGTTGACTCATGCTAAGGAATGTCTTCCATTACAGCTTTGCTGGCTTGCACTCTAAATTCGTGTAGAACCAGTTAGTTGCTGTGGTGACAGCAACCAACAAACAGAAAAAAATCATGAACTCTTTCAGGACTGGTCAGAGCAGTTTAATGATAGCATCCATGCTTAAAAGTGTAAAACTTTCTTGTTTTGCTCTCATTTAAAAGGAGACTTAAGATGTAATATCATCCTAAGGCCATTTATGTTTCCTCCTGCAATATTGTTAAATTTTTGAAGCTGTAGAGACTGTAATCTGTAGCCATTTTTTCAAGAAAATCGGGAGTTTATCTGTCTAATAACAAACTGATCCACAGTTAACCTCGGTGAAACCCTGTTGTCTTTTGGAGAGGTATGTGAAGACAGAATTTGAACTTGTTGGTGTGGATAATACTCATTTGGTGCTGAAATCTGTACAATACTTTTATAACCCGAAATTTGCTATAAAATTCAATGGGGGTGTTTGAAAAATAAAGTAGGATAAATATTGCATTGCATTATGTTAAGAGAGGTACAAACTCACCTAAAATTCACAAAAAATGAAAGTCATAACAATCTTCATTTTTGCTTTAATATTTGATCTTATTAACAATTTCAAGAAAGGCATAGTGTGGGATGCTATCTATGAAAAGGTGGAGATTTCTTATTTTAAAGAGGAAAAAATATTTTACGAGTCCATTATTCAGTTTTGATCTTTTTAATGTTTAGATCTGCAGATACCATCTAGTGACAATGAGATGGGTGTAAAGTGTGATTCAAATTACTGCAAGGATGCTGAGTTGTTATATGTTCTGTGTCAAAGGAGATGGAGCTGGGGGAAAAGGTTATTTAGGGCTCCTATAGAAGAGGAGGAGTTTGTGTATCAGGAGGAGATTACTGTGTTCTATTCCCTCAGATTACTTTGTTCGGTTTGATGAATGAAGAACCAAGGGAAAGATCTCACTACAAGTAAGTCTGGCCTGTTTTGTTGAATCCACTCACCAACTACAGGGACTGCTAAAATCTGGGAATACGATTTTGTCCACTGCACTGTGACAGAACTGAGTTTCTCTTCTTCTCTTAATGCGTTTTGATTTAGAAGAGTGTCGTAGTTAAAGTTGTTCATGAAAAACTCTTTCTAACTGTGGGACTCCCAGATCTTCTGGAAGTGTTAGGAGAACTCAATCAGATTTCCAGCCAAATTACAGAACCACAGCACAGTCCAGGCTAAAAAGGATCTTGAAAGATCCTCTGGCATGGGAGAGGGAGCCCAGATGAGATTATCTAGCACCCTGTCCAATTGCATGTTAAAGCCCTCCATTTATGGGTACTTCATCACATCCCTGGGGAGGGTGTTCCAGTTATTGATAGTTCTCACTATAAAAAGTTTTTTTCCTAATTGAAGATGGAACCTCTGCTGGAACAACTTGTGTGTCCCATCCTGTCCCCCCACCCCCATCTTTTCCATGTATCTCCTTGTGAAGTGAGAGCCACTGTCCTATTTCTAACTGGAAAATGTTCAGTCTAAAATGGTGCAATGCCTTTGTTTCATCCACCCAGTACTGAAGCATTCAGAGAGGCTCTTTGATTCCTGCCTGCTTGCAGTAGCATCTGTGGGGGGGCTCTAGGTAAACCCACCAGAGATGCCAGCAACATATGGTCACAAGTGTTCAGGGGCTCATCTGAATGTCCTGCCATGTCATTGCCAGCCCCACAGAGATGGCAGAGGGCTCTTCCTGGGCTTCTCTGCTCCATCTGCAAGGAGGGTATCTGGGATTAGTGGGCCACCTGAGCTCAGACAGAGGTGGGACAGAATACAAAAATATTAGTATGGGGTACCTTCATGCAGGTACTCACTGCGAGTTTGGGGGTGCCTGGGCTCGCTCACCTCAGAGGAGCTCAGCTGTGGCAGTGTTTGTGGGCACTCTTATGGTTGTGCATAGATCTGGCACTATACACACACTTTGTTGTTCTCATCCATTGCCATTCTAATGGCCTAACTGTCAGATCCATCTGCTGTGGAAAACTGTGAATGTAAAAATCAATGTGGAAAAAACTGGCTATGGTATGAGCTGGAGAATTTGTGTCAGGAGTAATACATGTGCATATATGTGCCTGCAAGGACATACATTTGTATGCATGTGTATGTCTGTGTCTTTCATTAATATATGCTGTATTATTGCTACAGTTAGGTAATTCTCAGCCCATTACTTTTATTACTAAATTTGTTAATTTACCACATATCCTCAGGGGACTATATTGACATTGGCAGGATAAGCCTAACGGCTGTTGTGATGTCTAGACAAAAGGAATTAAAGACAGCAGAAATACTTACACAATATTTTCCTTCTGTGGGAAGTTTCTGTCTCACTCTTACAAGCTTTTTAATGTAACTTTATTAACGATTTAATATAATAACAAATGTGTTCTGTAACGGAATAAGTGTAAGCATTTTACATGTATTTACAGTTGGCTGGGCAAACTCTCCCTGCCTAACATCAAAGCCAAGTTAATATTGTGGGCTTGAAATTAAACTAGGAATGTTAAGTCTATAGGACTTTTCATTGCAAATTTTAAAAAATCACATCAGTTGGACAGTATGGAAATCCTACACTATTTTGAAAAGAAGGCAAACCCACTCTTTGAACAGCAGAAAAAGAACAAAGCAAAAACTTGGGCTGCTTCTGTGTGGGCAACACAATCCAGGGAAGATCCAGGGATGCATAAATTCTAGATCAGAGACGATCATACTAGTAAAAATCTTGTCTGAGTTCCTACCAAACCACCAGACAAAACATGCTGCTGCATCACTCCTATCATAACTGCTGCAACAAGAGAATTAATGGGAGGAGTGCTGACAGCTCTCTTTTCAGACTTGTGTCTTGATTTTTCTTCTCTCATATCTTCAAAGTTATTTACATCAAGGTGTCTTCTATGAAGAGGATCTGAGATTTGTGAATGAAGTCTGGCTAAGTTAGATTGTCATGGGAAAACATCAAGAGAAAAGAAGAATGGAAGATTAAAGGGCAGTTCAGAGAGAAGAGGAAGGATATGTTAGTGAAAAAGTCCAGAAGACAGTGAGGTAGAAAAGGTGTGTATATATATATATATTTATATATGTATATATGTAAGTAGATAGAGAGGTTTTGAAAAGTTTCCATACTTATGAAGATTGAGCTGAGTGAAACTCATCTGAGTCACCAACAAATAACTTTGTCAAGATATTCAGTATTTGTTCATACTAAGTACTCTGTCCTCTCCAGGGCTGTGCAGGAGGTGTTTTGGTAGAACAGCTTAATTGAAATTAAAGAGAAAACCCAAGAAAATCCCCACACATTTCCAACAATATCTGTTCCCTGCTATTGCCATCCCATCCCTTCTTTCTCAAGTGATGCTATCTGCTTCATCTCTCTCCTTTCACTGTCAATCCCAGCTTGGAAGATCCCACATTGCATTGTGGACGCTTCCATCTCTGCTGTTTCACAGCCTGGCCCTGTTGCTACATTTGACAGAGTTCTTGGCAACATCTTGTTGTTTCCACTCCATACCTCCCTCTACTACCACACGGGCAGACGGGCCTCGCCTGTTATTCTAAATGCTACATTTTCCTTCATGATTGATTAAATATCTTACAATATGAGGACAATGAAGGAAAAATAAATGTTGCTTGGCTTTGGAGATCTGCTCATCTTTATCATTTCCAGCAGAGAAAAGAATGTAGTCAAAACCAGAAAGAGGAAGAATTTAGAAGACTAAATACCAAAGTTTTATTGCCCAGATCTTTTTCATATAGAAAACATAAATCAAAGAAGTGATATATATAACTAATGAAAAGAAAGATAGAAGAAAGACTGAAACACAAGAGGAGAGCTTGGAGAAAGATATCTCATTTACATATGCTGTATTGTTAGGAAGTTAAAGATGCATTTTGTTCTGGAAGCCAGGAATACTTCTCTCAAAAACATAAAACTTCATCATGACCCAGATTATGAAAAGGCTTTTCCCTGGCCTTACTAGAAAGGAGAGTCTATGGCAGTTTGGAGGCTGTTTGACAGCCTGGAGCGTGGGGCTTAAATGATCTATTTTTTTTGGACTTGATTTTGAAGTTAGAGAATACACTGTCAGTCAGCAAACCGCAGAACACATGTAATCCAAAACAAAGCTACTAACCAATTTGCAAATGCAACTAAATACAGGATTGTTCACTGTGCCTATCCATACTGGGGTAAAATGTATCCAAAGTCTATCAGAGACACTGAATTCTCTGAGTTCCTTTATCTGATTCCTTACTTTTATTTAACATGACAGAAGCTGTTCACGATGCTCATATGAAACCTAGCCTACATGTGGATAGATGTAAGTACAGGTACCCATGGCCATACTTAGCCATGCTTTTTTTTCCCCTAAAACATGGTTTTGGATGTTTCAGTATTACAGCAATGAGTCATCACCACCGTGGTGGTTTTGACTGGGATTCCAGCTAGGACTGACTGTTCCTCCTCTGTCTGACAGGGGTCTTTGAAGACACGGTGCGAGCTCCTTGTTCTGCCAAAGTTTGCTCCATTCCTCGCTACTGTGTCTCATCCTCAGCAGTAGCTCTGGCACTCATGGTCTACATTTTCTCAGGCAAGGTTTATTTCACTGCTGGCTTTTTAGAACTGATTACCAGGTGACATATTATAGTCAAAATGTGCTTTGTTCTGTGTATCAGTGCCTGAAAGTTGTCTCTATAAACACCAGCTTTCTAAAACCGATGCTGTGCTCAGTTTACAGACATTTGTAATTGAAAAGAAAAAGAAATCTGTCATTAGGTGATATAGAGATAGTGTTTATTTTTTTGGGTGAGGAAGGTGCATAACGTTGAGGTATTCAACTCTGTGGCATGCATTTTATGTGCATGACACCCACTAACTCTCCATAAGTAATATATCAAGTATTTTATATGCATGAATCATGTTTCCAGTTGTTTGGTTTTTTATAAACCACTGGAATTAATTTCAACAGTTTCTGTCATATCATCTATCAACTTCCCAGAGAAGCCCTCAGTTTTTCAAACACATTTATATTATATTTATCCTTTAGTTAATAGTCATCATTGCATACTAGTAATTCAAGATGCTTGTTCAGGTAGTTTAACAAGGCAAATATTTCCCTATAAACAGCAAATTCCATTACAAAAGATCATCTATTTATCTTCTCCTCAAACTGGTTTTTGGGGTTTTTAAAAAAAAATAATAAGAAGAAAAGTTCAGCTAGAAGGATGCCAAGTATTAGGGATTTCAGATATTAAATAATTATGACAGTTGGCAATACTCAGGAATAAGAAATTTGCAGCACATCATGCTTCTGTATTCCCTAACCTGTGATTTCAGATGTTCCTGTTTCAGTCTTTACCAAATCCTTAATTCTGTAGGGAAGTGAAATATTCCTGACAAATTTTGTTTTTCTGAAAGCAAACTGTTGCTATAGCAAAATATGATGTCTCAAGTTCGACTACAATGGAGGTTAAAGGAGAGCAAGACATTTTTGAACATAAATCATCCCTGCAAAATCACTGAAAATGCTGTTTAATAAACAAAAAAGGGTGGAATTACATTTAACTTGAAACTTTCCTGTTAATGAAAAGCCTCTTTCTTGTGTAATCCACCAGCTCATGTTTTCCATTTAAAATTATTTGCATCTCCCTTCCAGGTATAAAGTATGTATATTTTCTTTAACTGCATTCTTACACCCATGTAACTTAACAGATGAGGATGGCCTTGGAGTACACAAGTAAGCCACTGGCGTGGGTTTGTCCTCTTCTGGATACTCTGGGACAGCTGTCCCACTCAGGAGGAATAATGGAAGGAAAAAGAAATGTGTTAGTCTGAAGGTGGCTCTCAGTTCCCACCTGGTGGCAGGGCCCTCCTGCTCAGACCACAGTTCCCATTGTCGCCTAACCCTGGCAGAAAGTCCCCAGGGGTCAGTGCAGTGCTGGGTTAGACAGAGCCATTGGCCACTACACTTGAGTTGTTTCACTCTCCACAAAGGCATTTGACCAGGTGACAGTAAATTGATTTGCAGGAAAAAAGTAATGATTTCTATTGTGACTGGATATGGCATTGCAAGTATTTGCCTTCATCTGGTATCCCAGCCTACAGCTGCCCCTGGCCTGATGGGAGCCTCTCAGCTCCATCTCCCAACCCACCAGCTAAATCCTGGCACTGGATTTAGATACTCACATTTGAAAACATCCACATCCAGGTCCATATAAACTGTATGATGGAGCATGGCTGTTGGACATCCTGGGGCCAGCAGCAACTCAGCTGGCTTTGGGACCAAAGGCAGTATTGTGTCAGCGGGGACTCAGGTTAATTAGCTGTGCTGAGAAGTGGGGCTGATTTAGCTCAGGGGCAGTGTTGCAAGCTACAGAGCTTTGTGGAGCCTGTGGTGCCACACCCCTGCATTAGAAATGCTGGGAGCTAGTTTAGAGGCTTTTGCTCCGTGCTGTATGGCACAGCACAGACATTGCCCTTCAGTCCCAAACATTGTGTAGTAATGTGCAGTGATACCTTTAAGTATTCAAATGGCCAAGTCATTTGTACACCTTCACCTCCCTCAGTCTCAGAGATGGATTTTGTAATGATTATATTAAATATTACTCCACATAAAAGCACTTCCTGTGCCAGAGGCAAGGTGTTACTTAGCGTTGTGGCAGACTCCAGTCAAGAGTAAAAAGTTGTTTTCTTCTCTTTTTGTTGCCATCAAAGATGTCAAGGAAAGTACAAGTGGCTTCCAAAACTGTATTTTCAGGTTTTCATAGCCCTTACATAGTTCATGTAATGGATGACAGTAATTAAAACATTTTTCTTCAACTGGTAGCCTAATTAAAGTACAGACACCATAAAAAATAAGTGACTACTTCCCACGTTTGTATAGCACAGGAAATCATTGAAGCTGATGTAAAGGTGCCACACAGAGTCATACGGATGATACTTTGAGGTAAATCTTTAATTACAACAACTCTAAATATTTATCCAACTGTAAAAGACAAAGTGATGAGCATCTTGGCTATTTGGGAACTAAATGTTTTTTTTTTTTCTTTTAAAACAGTACTGCAAATATGACCTCTTTTTCAACTGGTAGCTGAAAATGGCTTTCGTATCATCTAAGGGGTGCCTACTTTACATATTTAAAATGCAAAACAAGTTATGGATAGCCTGTCAGTAATATAAAATCACTAACCAATCCAGGAATACATTTCATGTAATTCTTTTGATGAAATGGTTAAACATATTTGCATATTTGAATTGAGCAAAACATGCGTGAGTAGAGAAGTTTAATGATCAAGTAGAAACAAACATCTTTTGCGAAGTGTTCTACTCCTTTTGCTAAGGCCCATCAACCACCGAACTCTCCCTCAACTGAACACTGTTCTGGTGTCAGGTCCTGTGCCCCATAGAGTGCCCAAGGTGCCAAGAAGGCACCACTGCTGTCCATCCTCTTCTCCCAGGATAGGATGATCTATTCTCAAACTATTTCTGAGGGACTACTTTGAATATACTCATTAATAATGGAAATTTTTACGTCATGTGTGAGCTTCCTATGGAGTTCTTATTTCCAGTCCCATTCTTAGTTTATCAAATAATTTTTTCCACCACTTTATACTATGCTGTGTGTTTTTCACATAAATGGAGTTAAAATAGTTGCCAAGGAAGCAAGAATTGGCTGTAGTTAAAACAGCCTGAAGTGCTTATTAATCTTCAACTCAGGTGCCAGAATAGGCAACACCTTGTTCAGGGAATTTTACTTGCCTGAATCCCAAACTGGATTGTTTAAATGCGGCTGTTCCTGTGGTGTGCCAGAAGTGGTGACTGTCCTTGTAGAATCACACACCAAATTGTGGTGATTGATTGATCCAGATGGATAATGCTAAATAGAGCTCAGAGGGTCAGAAGAAGAAGATATTGTCTGAATAAAATCCACCATTGTGATTAATGTGCTCAGGCACAAAATGGGAAAAATTACTGAGTTCCTTAGAAATATCTGTGGTTTCTTACCAACTGGAGGCTTGTAGCACATACCAGTATTTTGAAAATATATGGCATAATACTTCACGTGTCTTTGAATTTTATGCTATGAATTAATTTTTTTAATATGCTGTTATTTCTTACATTTTTTCTCTTCTAAAACTGTTCTAAGGTGTACAATCAGACACTAGCAACAGCACAACACAATCCAAATGACCTTCTTATAACACTCTAAGTGATTCAAAACAAAGAAGAACAGCTTACAAAAAGCCTTGAGTCTCAAGGTGCGTGTGCTCAGTCTCAAGGGCAGCCTTGTTGTTGTGCAAGGGGACCAGGAGGAGCCCACAAGGAACCCTTTCTGACAATGGAGTCCAAATGCAATATCCATATGGTGATGCTGAGGTTTTACTCCCTGGCTTTGGTTAGTCCCTCACCAGTGCCTTGGAGCTGGGATTGTGCATCTCAGCAGTGCCACATTATTGGAGTGAGGGCACCCCAGGGACGCAGGGCTGGGGCTGAGATACAGCAACATGGGGAGGGAGGCCCAAGTGGGCCAGTGTGGAAGGAGCCCTTGTTGTCCTGCTCCCCAAGAGCCACAGGGGTAGGTTGGGGTGTCTCAGCAGTTGGTAGGCTCCCTGGCTTGTCCCCAGCAGGAGCTGCTGAGCGAGGCAGGACCTGCTCTGGCAGGAGGATGTGTCAGGCTAACAGCCACGCTGGGTGATGCCTCGCTGGGTCTGCACCTCAGTGCTGGCTGGGAAACTGCCTTCTCCTTCTGCAGAGCCCTCTGGGTGCTCAGGAGCAAGACTTTGTAATTTTGTGCCACCGGGCATGGGTTGATCCCTTCTTCTTTTGTCAAAAGATTGGAAAAGGAGATCTGGGTAAAGGAGCTGCTGCTGTTGGCTGCTGCCAGACCTCAGGGTTTTCTGTATGATTGCTCAAAGGGAACCTTCATTTTCTTTTGCGGCTGCAGGGAGAGCAGCAGCTCGATGCCACATCGTGTCCTCTTTGCTCCAGTTTTGGTTTACCCTTTAGTGTTTTCCTGAGTATTCACAGTGTTTTCAGCTATTCCATGCTAAACTTGCTCTCCATTCCCACTGCCAACTGACGGTGGCTTCCCAGGGGAGTACTTTGCAGTTGCTGCTTATCCCAAGACTCAACATTTGTACCCACTTAGAGGAAGGGCAGATTATTTTTCCCATGTCCTTCTGCACTGCCTTAATCTGGCTAGCAGGAGGTAGGTGCCTGCCAGAGGCATGGCTGCAGGATGGATGCCGTGCTGGCTGGCTGCCCGACATCCATGCCTGGGCTCTGCCCCTGCCGTGTTCCCGGCAGCCGTTCCCTGCTGGGGTGGCAGGGGTGACGCCCTTCTCTGTCCCAGCCACCTCACCACTCGTTTGCAGGGCGCCTCTGTGTCCGAGTGTAAAATTAACCACTGTCTCTGTGTGCCCAGGGCCAGCTTCAAAGCCCTTTGAAATTGTGGGGATTTTTCTACCCACTTCAAAGGGCCCTGGCTCACGAGCGTGCAGCACAGGGTGCACCAGTTAATTTTTAAACTCCCATTACCTGAAAACTTCTTGTAAAGTGTACTGGAGCATACGGCCAGGGACGAGCTGGCTGGAACACTTGACAAGGCACAGATGAACACCTGGGATTAAGAATTTCTTTCTTCGCTATTTATCTTTTTATGCCATGCACATGCCTTTTAATCATTCCTTGTAATCATTTACCTGTGTTTTCTGATGTCCTGCACATTTAGTGCTTGGCCATTCTCCTTGCGACACCTTGCCCAGCAATCCACAGGACCCAACGAGGCCTGCAGGGCTTCCCTGAGCTGATCTTACATTTCTGAGCAGCCCAAAAGTATAGAAACCCTTGGTGTACTCGAGTCAGAACCACACCACCACATGGGCAGCTCTGCAGGAAGCTGCTGCCGCCGAGGACAGTCCGTGGGCGGTGTGCTCGTTTGTCAGGGTGCTGGGCAGCCATCCCTCTCTGCCTTCCTGCCTCCTCGTCTCTTGCATGGCTCCCAAAATATCTCCCCCGCTGCTGCTTGGGATGATTACTGTCACAGGATGGTTACTGGCAGGATGAGAAGTTATTCAACAGCGTACAAAGCCTACTATTTTATTTGGCTCTGGTTTATGACGTGTATAAAGATATGATGCAAGATTAAACAAACAAACAAACAAACCCAGAGAAAACACCTTCCCTTTATTTAGTTTTCCAGGAGAACCTCATGTCTTTGTTTCATCCAAAGTCCTCTACATTCCCCATTTTATGTCTCAGTTCCAATAGTAATAAAATAAATTAAAAAAAAAAAACCTGAAAAGAAATTTTTGAAGTAGTGCAGATAGGCAAAGAACATTTTATTTATAGAGCAAGGAATAAATAAACATATCTCTGAATTGAATTGGAGAGTAGTCTCCCAAAGGAAATAGTGGATATCAAATTGCCTGAATAATTTAAAACTAGGCTGGACAAAGCACTTAATAATATATGGCAGAAAAGAAGCCTGCCTTGGCAGGAGATGGAGTGGATGACTTAATCGGTCTTTTCCCTCTCTAGCCTGTATTATTTTATGGTTTGTTACTGTTGATTACTCAATGTTAACAATGCTTATTTTCTTACAACTGAATGCCAGAGGACAGTGTATGTCCCTGTCATTATACTTTATTAATTATCCCCACTCACCTGAAAGGCACTGGAGGTGCTAAGCAGTTTTTAGGAATATTGTGTGAGTGTCTCTGTTTTAGGGCTGCATATGTAAGAAGAATGGCAAAGCCATCTGTCAGCTCCATCCTACAAAAGGCACCGTATATGTCACATATCACCATCATGCTTTTTCCACCATCACAAATTACAGCGAAATTCTTGGTGGAGTCTTTTCAAAAGCATTGAAATTGGGTTTGTATCACTAAAGGTAAAACTCGCTTTTCCTTAACTAACACAGTGTAATGTCACAGGGCTCTGTGAGAGAGGGAAATACACAGTCTGAATTGCTTCTGAAGTGGGCCCTAGATGAAATACTGTATTCACTTTGGAAGTGTCTATAAATTACATTAAAAGTGACTGGCACCTTTTGTTCTTATTTGGCCATGAAGGAGCTTCATACGTCCTTACATAAAACGCACTGAGAAGCATGTGGGCAGAGATATTCCACTACAGATTTAGGAAGTGTTTATTGGACATTGGGTAAGTCAGAAGGTACATAAGGTTTATTGGACATTGGGTAAGTCAGAAGACCAGACATAAGCCAAAAACTACACAACTATTACTTCACTTGACATGAAATCTGGCCTATTAAGAAAACAGACAAACACTGATCAGATAAACACAAATGACAAAATAGGAGGGCCTTCCTTGGTTTGGCAGCTGGACTAGATGAACTCTAGGAGACTTACAGGAGTGAAAAAGACTCAGTTTAGAGAGAGGGAGATGAGATACACAATATAAAAATACCTAAACATGAAAAAGAAAAATTCTACAGCATCTATAGCATAGTCTACACATTTTTCTGTGTAACAGCAATGGACTTTCAGAGAGGGAAGTGTAAGTTAGAGACACTGAGAATCTTTCAAATAGAACATTGAAAAGTTGGAATATTTTGCTTGGATAGTATAAAAATCTATAACATGTCAGCCAAACATCCATTTAGAATGATTTAGGTGTATTTGATATTACTTTGGGCCAAAGCACACCAGATGATTTCGTCATAATCCTTTCATCCCTGCTGTTTATGAATTTGTGAATTAATGGAGAAGGCAAGTGTGGAAAGAAAAATCCTGGGAAGATACTTACAACAGGGCTTATGAGATTGGCATGGAAAAGACTTGCATGCAATTACTTATAGTATTGCCTAATTTTTACATTTTTCATGCTACTAAAAAAAGACAGAAATTGGCATTTGGGAACCATTACTGAATTTTTTCAGTTTTCATGTTTGGCATTGTAATCCAGAGCACAGACAACACATGAGTGCCAGAAAGGTGCATTTACAGAGCTATTGAGAAGTCTATGGTAGTCCTCATCTAAGGATCCAAATGCTCCTGGAGTGTGTAATTTGATTTTCATGAAGGGGTTACAGACAGAGCTGTGCTTATCAGAGGTAGGAAGATGCCAGCAAAGAAGAGGTGTTGTTACCTTGCCAGTTCTGTGTCTGTTAAAAATACTGTCCCAATATTTCTCGAACTCTTCTTTGCAACACCAGCAGAAGTTTTGTCAGTGCTTTTTCACCATGTTAATGCATGTTGGCTTGTGGCAGAGGGCACATTCCACATACAACTAGTCTAAATCATTCTATTTTAATATCTGGGTTACCACAGAGAAAAGTCCTTTTAGCTTCTTGGTTATTTCTGCTCCATAAACCTTCAGTATTGCTTTAGGCTATTGGAGTTTCACGTCTACAAATGCCTGAAAACAGCTGGAAACAATCAGCACCAGATATGTTGTGGGTTTCTATTTCATTCATCCATATTTTCAGAAGATCAGAATGAAAATGGAATAGCACCTATGATGGAGAAGCAAAATACTAGCTATATCTAAAGGTAGTATATCTAATTTTGCAATAACTAAAAGCTGTTTGCAGTTTCTTTTTAAAGTTTATATCCCATCTTGATAATAATCAACATAAAGAGCTATCTGTTCTGGTGAGAATATGGGCTTTCTTTTCCTTCCGTATGCACTGAAAAATTTGTGGATTTTTCTTTCCTTACATGGGATTTATGTCTTCCCTTGCTTTATCGCTCTCCTTTTAGTTCGCTGTGTTCTCTCACTGGAAGGCACAGCACAAATAACCAAATACAAACTATTCCCTCATCAGATCTGCCACCCTTTACTGATATCAACAAACATAACTACCATAGTGATGAACTCCACAAAGTGAAGCAGAAAACACCTCCCAGAATACCATCTATTCTCTGCTGTGCCAAAAAGCTCTGGTTCATTGCTCCCCACAGCTCTGCTAGTATTTTTTCAACAGTTATTTTTTCTAGCCAAGGCTGAGATATTTGGAGAGTTCCTTGGGCAAAATAAAACAGTTGGTGGAATAAACTTGGGGCAGTGTCACTCTTATTTTCCAGATCTCTTATTTTTCCCCTATACCCACTAAAGCCATTGCAATACCAACCTCTTATTAAAGCTGCACTTCACAAAATTATTTGGCTGTTGATGTTCTAGTCCCATAGGGTTCAAAGCCCATTAATAGCAGCAAATTTAACTGAGTTTTCCTGGAGTCACATGTTCACACCCACCCTTCTGTGTTATCACCCTTTCCTTTCCTTTCCTTCCCTTCCCTTCCCTTCCCTTCCCTTCCCTTTCCCTTTCCCTTTCCCTTTCCCTTTCCCTTTCCCTCCCTTAACAAATTTCTGACAATGTGCAAAGCAGACTTCCAGAGATCATCTGGGTCCTCCTCTGATGTTGCAGAGGAGTAGGTGCTGGAGAAGGTGAAATTCATCAGAAGCAACTGTCCCTTCTTAGCTGTGCATCAGAAATCCTCCCACGAGAAGAACTCCAAGTACCACAGACACTCGGGGGGAAAGGAGGCTTTGCTCAGGAATCACGAGCAGAAGTTGCCTGCAGCTCCCAGGAATGGCAGTGACCCAGTGTGGGTGAGTGTGGCTGAGTGCTGGGGGCAGCACATCACAGGGGCATGGATGGAAGCCCCAGGAAAACACCCCACAGCCTCTGATGGCTTCTGGAGATGGGGATTTAGGTAACTTAGTGGTCTGCATTTCAGCTGCTTGCAACAGGTGGGTGACATCTGCTTTACACTGTAACGAGCCTCTTATCTCCTCTTTTAGATCAAAAGTAACAGGACAACAAAAATTGTCTGTGCTGTACTTTTTCTATTTACAAATTTGAAAAAGTCATTTTGGCAGCTCTGGTTTTGGTGGAAATGAGGAGCAGCCAAACATAGCCTCTTAAAACCAAACCAAAACACAACACTACAATAAAAAACAATTCATTCTTCAAAACAAAATAAAATAAAAATTTTTAAAAATGTCTATCATGTGTGGAAATGTGTGTGAAACAGAGGTGAATGAAGTAGTTCTCCAAATGTTGTATAATGATCAAGCTTGCCAGGAATGTAGGATGGATCAACTGTCACTTTACATCATTACCACATAGCTGCAGCTTCCAAAAGATGCTAAATGAATATAGGAAATAGGAATTATTTCCCAACTTTCTATTTCCTACATATGAAATATTTAATCACAATTAATTTTGGAATGTAAGTCCATTTATTTCTTGTTAACTAGAAGGCACCAGTAGTGACATTTGATCAGATACAATATACTAATGCAGATAAAACACTTTACTTGGGTTTAAGTCAATTAATTAAGCACAAGAAAGACTGATACTGCTCCAGATAAACTAATACTAATGCTTCTAGGCCCAACTCGGTAAGTACCGAGTGCTGTGGTAGCTTACTCTGATGTCTGTGATTCCAGACTTGATTTTGTGCAATGTTCATCCATAAGCTACAAAAACAACTGCCCACTCTACAGGAGGAAACTTATTTTTCTCAAATATAAAACATGAACTTTTAAGTTGCTGAAAGAAAACATGATTAGCAAGCACTCAGCGCTGCCAAGTCCACTACTAAACCACGTCCCCAGGTGCCATATCTATATATCCTTCAAATACCTCCAGGGATGGTGACTCAACCACTACCCTGTGCAACCTGGTCCAATGTTTGACAACCCTTTCCATGAAGAAATTTTTCCTAATATCCGAACTAAAACTCCCATGGCACAACTTGAGGCCACTTCTTCTTGCTCTACGGCATGTTACCTGGGAGAAGAGGCCAACCTTCACTTTGCTAGAAGCTCCTTTCAGGCAGTTGTAGAGAGATAAGGCCTTGTCCCAGCCCTCTTCTCCAGGCTAAACAACCCCAGCTCCATCAGCTGCTCCTCACAGGACTTGTGCTCCAGACTCTTCACCAGCTCTGTTGCCATTCTCTGGTCTCACTCCAGCACCTCAATGTCTGTCTCTCTTGAAATGAGGGGCCCAAAACTGAACACTTGATTTGAGATGTGGCCTCACCAGTGCCGAGTATAGGGGGACAATCACTGCCCTGGTCCTGCCGGCCACACTATTGCTGATCCAAGCCACGATGCCATTGGCCTTCTTGGCCACCTGGGCATGTGCTGGCTCATGTTCAGCATCCCCAGGACCTTTTCCCCAGGGCAGATTTCCAGCCACTCTTTTCCCAACCTGTAGCACTGCCTGAGGTTGTTGCGACCCAAGTGCAGGACTCAGCACTTTCCCTTGTTGCACCTCACACAATTTGCCTTATCCCATCAATCCATGCTGTCCAGATCCCTCTGCAGAGCCTTTCTACCCTCCAGCAGATCAACACACACGACCAGCTTGGTGTCATCTGCAAACAGACTGAGGATGCCTTTGATCCCCTCATCCAGATCATCAATGAAGACATTAAACAGGACTGGCCCCAGTACTGAACCCTGGGGAGCACCACTGGTGCCCGGTCACCAGCTGGATTTTGTTCCATTCACCACCAATCCGGGCCACACTATCCAGCCAGTTTATGACCCAGCCAAGAGCACACCCATCCAGGCCACGAGCAGTCAGTTTCTTCAGGAGAATGCTGTGGGAAATGATGTCAAAGGCTTTACTAAAGTCCAGGTAGACAACGTTCTCAGCCTCTCCCCTCTCTGCGAAGTGCGTCACCTTGTCATAGAAGGAGATTGGGTCAGTCAAGGAGGACCATTGTCCAGAAATTTTCAGTGAATAAACAGTAAAAATTTTAACAATGTTCTCCCTGTTTAGCAAACATTTGCTAATGGATTTCACAATAACAATATGTGTTTTCAGGATAAAATCACACGCAAACCAAACATGTTATACTCTGTGTGGGAACACGAACACTTTTCCATCTTCACTAAGGATGGGTTGGACACAAACTTTTTTTGCTGTACTTATTAAATCATATTGCATGTTTCCGTGTTGACAGGTCTGGACTTCTTCCAGCATGCTATTGATACAGAAGGCTGTGTAATTTCTGACACTGGCTAATTTTTGAACAATGTTGTTTATTTGTTTTTTGGAGACACAACTGTGTGACTGATGGCTTTGTTTTATCAATAGGATATATTAATTTTACTAGGTTGCATGTGTAGCATGGCAGGTTATCAAAATGACTACCCAGACGAACATGAAAACTGGGTTGTTTGATTAGTCTAAACTCTTGGAATTCTTTAAAAAATGTTTCTCCTGGCTTGTCCCTCTCTGATTCCATTCACTGCCTTCTTTCTTTTTGTATGGACAGCAATGGTTTTCCAGGCGGGAGTTATAACATGGCCCAAGAGCCTTTTTAGCTAATTAACCTCTCTCCATAGCATACATGCAGCCAAATGAGGTCTCAACAGTGAATGAGGAGTTTTCCTTCTCGTCCTTTGAATATTATTTTAAACTGCAGTTTAAAATAATAACAATTTTACATCACCTATCTTTTGCACTTCTTTTGAGCAAAAGTGTTTCCGGACAAATCCACTTCTCAAAACTTAATTTTAGCAGAAATTTCTGGTGAATGCCGTGCTTGAAGCAAGACTCATCACAATGTTGCTCGTTGTTGAGTTTTGATTAATGTTCCCACTCAATTGCTGACTCACTCTCTTTCCAACATGTGCAAATATTTGGTTTCTTTCTTCTTCTGGAGCATGTTCTGTAGAGCCCACTGCTGTAGTATCCAAGCAAAATTTCCACAACAACAAAAATATTACCAATAAAGTAGAACTTTTGTGACATGCTTCTTTTAAGGGTCTGAGACTGCTCAACCCAACCATCTCAGCATTCACACTAAACAACTAGGTGCTATTCTGTTGTTTTTCACAGAAAAGAGAACAGTGGCACATAGCACTGAGGAATCTCTTAGTTCAGGTTTGCGGCTGCAGAGTAAATCAAAAGTGATGTAAAACCTCGAGGCATACCAAAGGCAGAGCTGAGGTCTGCAACCCTTACAGAGACAGCTTCACAAAACTTTTTTACAGTCAAATATTTGATGCTAACAAAAGTGAACCAGTTGGGTTAAATTTCTTAACGTCTGTGCTTAATCTAATGCAGGTTTTCCAGCAGTTCAACCACATCCATGAATAAATCAGTTTTCCTTTCCTTGCAAGTCCTTTCTTATTTCTTTTTAAGAAAGCTTTTTTAGGCTGGTTGTAATCTGAATCTCATTCTTAATGAGTGTGTTGACAATAAAACATCATTCTCCAGCATCTTGGTAGTGAAGCAGACATCTGGTACTCTTTTGCTACTTTATGCTTTTCAATAAACTTTGAAAGACTGTAAGATATGCCTTAACACAAACTGTCCTTATGTGAAGTCTAGAGGTAGAATCTTTCAAAGTCAAACCACCCTCTGGGTCCCTGAGTCACTGAATTCTCATATCGTGGCCAAGAAGCCCCTTTTTCCTTTCTTCCAGCTCCCTTCTTCTTCTGCATCTTTTCCAGTTGTCTAAGCAAGTAGTTGTACTTATGCTTCAAGACTACTCCTGATTTTCTCAGAACAGAGCTGATCTTTTGGGAACAACCTTACTCTACCTGTGTGATCCTCAGAGTGCTGAATGGACATAGTTTTGTGTTTCTTGAGGCTCTCCCTGGAAAATCTAAACATCCATGCACACATTGAACTTCAAATGCAAAAAAACCCCAGGTAAAAAGCCCCTCACCAGAGAAAGGCTTTTCTTTAGTTTCCCTACAATCAGTGGTTTCCACATCAATCTTTTTCTGAATCAGTATGAAATTACAGTCCAGCCTCCAAAAACACTCTTCCTTGAAAAGTCCTGTCCCTTCTGCCACAATTTATAATACTCAAACTATAAAAAACACCCCACAAAATAAAAACCACTCCTCATCCCCTACCCTCCATGAAACAAAGTGTCTTTATAACACTGAAACTTTTATTGCTGATGCCAAGGACAAACACAGGTTTCTACTAATTAGAAGCTGTTATGAATCCTGTCTCAGAAGTGCCTCTGGAAGACATGGCTTCATTACTCTCTGGAATCAGCTATGGCTCCCAGTGTCTAGGGCCTGGCAGAGAGCCTTCCCTGTTACTCAATAGTCACTGGGCATTTCTTCATGCCCTGGCCCCTGCGAAGAACACGCTGCTATTCTCTGATGCACAGGAGGTGCATATTACAGCACTGTTAAGGTGCTGCGGTTTATATTTGCACCGAGTATTTGGGTGGAGAATGCTTTGTTGTTATTCAGTCATCTTGAAATCTCTCTTAATGCACGTCAAGTTAACGAAAGGTGCAAATAAAAGCATTCATTCATCGAAACCAAGCAGACCATGCAGCCTAAAAGGCTTACAAAAGACAAAAGTGAAGAAAAGAGAGGAAGAGAGCACTTAACCTGTTTGAAATATGGGACAGCTGAGGGAGAGCATTGCATAGGCAGTGTGACCACGCTCAAGGGGAACATTTCTGGATTGCCACCAGTCTCATTACTAAGGTGCAGACCAGGTATTGCTCACCTATATTCTAGCTGAGGAAAATCCAGAAGGCTTCCGTGTTGTTTTTTCTTCAGGATCTCCTCAGTCAGACACACAGCAGACCATAGACAAGTGGGTCTCCCAGTTAGTGTCCAGGCACTTCTCTTGCTCTGTAACCCCTGTATCTCTTGGGTTGCAATAGCTGTAGCTGGTCAGGCCCTACCTAGAGCCTTCCACCTATTTCCAAACAGAAGTGAAAGAGATGAACTCTGACATGAGAAAGACTATGCTTTGAGGCAGGGAGATGAAAGAGAAAATACCTTTAATGTATTGCTGTACCATAGCTTCCATAAGAGAGGAAATATTGATTCAGCCCATGGGCCATGTGACTCAGTTTTTTCTCTCTTTCTCAAAACCAGAAGTAGGTCCCTTTGAAAAATGAATCAAAGCAAACTCCCTTTTCTCTCCTGCAGCAGTGGTCTCCTAGCCTTCATTTGCACCTCAGCTGATTTCTTGAGCTTTGAAATCACTTGAAATCAAGTGATTCTCTTTGTGGCTTATTTAGTAACTCCCAGGATCTCTCTTCCAGGTACTTGGTCTGTCCCTCCTGAACCTATATAAACTTTGTGCAGTTACATGGAGTTCCTGTGTGGTGCTGAAAGAGCCAGTGACTCCAGCCCTTCCAATTAATTCTACAATAGACAGAATGCACACAGGAATGTTATATGCCTGCATGTAGCAGTTGGCCCACGATGTCATTCTGATACTGATCCCTTTTCTGATGTGACTGCAGGATGAAGACAATGCACACCAATGCTTGTCAGTTATTACACCAGGGAGCAGCAGCAATGAAAACCTTCTGTGCTATGAACTTACCAGGGCAGCTCAACTTCACTTATCCTTGAGTGTACAGACAGACTAATTTGGGTATTCATCTATATAAACCCAAAGTGACTATAGTAGTACCTATTTACCAGAAAGGGGCACTTCAAAAACAAATTAATATTTGTGAAGCACTCTTGCATTTTTAAATGCTATAGAATTTTATGTGGGAGACCTATTTTAGAAAGCTGAGAGCATGTAGTGAAATGCAAGGCAAAGGTTGTACAAACTACCGTAACTTGTTGTACTCAGTGCAACCTTAATATTTGCTTTCTCAGTATTATTCTGAGGACTTTATCAATAACAGAAATTAATCCAAGTTACATGATTCTGATCTGGATCCAAATGTAGCTGATATCTGGGGTAGCTCAGGTGCATGGTTTGTAAATAAAAATTCTCAGAAATACTGTGCTGCTCTCTCCCAGCAAATATGGAGTGAAAGACATATATGAAACTTCAAGAATCAAAATAGAACTCCACTGGCACCATCACACATTATGTGTGTGTATGGGTGTATGCTAGTGTTGAAATTCAATAGAAGAGTTAAAGTTATAAAATCAGTTTCGATGCTGTCTTTTAATTGAGAGCATTAACATTTCTGTCCTTGGCCTCTCTCTTAGGACTGCCCCATACTCTAGTATGGTGCTTGTAACAATTTAGAACATGACTTTTAAATCTATCATATATTATGTCTTTCTTACGAAATAAATGTTAATATAAAAATATACCCAAAATGTCTCATTATCTAAACATGGAAGTCCTAGATTAAAATCATACTTCAAAGATGATTACCTCATTCCAGAAGAGACTAAGGTATATTATTTTAAGTATATAGATGAATTTACACATCTAAGAACAGAACCAATTTTTCAGACCTAGCCCAGTGTCCCCATTGTCTCTATATATTGCTTTTTTGAAAATTCCTAAGCTGTTACACAACCAGCAATAAGCCTTACAAATAATTTGCTCCTTTATATGTCATTAGTGTGCCTGCAGAGCCTGCAGAAATGAGTCTTGAGCATACCCTTTGCACATTTCAACAGTTAATAAACTTAACCTTAAAACTCTTTGAATTTAACTGAGCCATTGATTAGGGCATTGGTTAGGGCATCTACTAAATTCAGTCAATATTTTCAAGGCTGAATTATGATTTTTAAGATTTTATTTTGGGAGTGAGACACCTGAACAAAATCTGATGTCTGAGAAATACTGAGAACACAGTAATCAGACCCTTCCTTTTCCTGTGTTGGTTATTTGAGTCATATAATAACCCCCTGAAATTTCTTAGCACTTTTAATATTAGGATAGTGATGCTGCCTACCAGACTGTGATGGTACAGAGCACGATCTGTGCTCCAAAAATATTGATTATTTAACTTGTTCAAGGTTAACTCACAGATTCATTAGACAGCACTTGTATGTGCCACGGATTTGAGAATGTACCTCTAAAATGGGCAAGTTTTCCAGAAATTCATTTATAGCATAACAAAAGAAGTTTCCCTTTGCAGGAGGAGATAAAAATGTAGACTCTTGCTGGACAGAAATAATCTTCTTCTTAAAGGGAAGTTTTATACAGGTTTCTTGCTGGTATTTTCTTGCATAAGGAATTTCGGTGAAGCTTCTCTTGTTAGCATTGATCAGTGTGAAAAGTGGGTATGCATATTTCTGAAAAAAGAAGCAAAAGCAGAAGATATAACAGAAACAAATGGCATTCAGTTTGCAGTAAGGACTGCTTTAAAGGTGGTTCAACAGAATTTTGTTTAGGTCTACCACACACCCTCACTGTCACTTGTGGAAAGCCACTATTTTGCAATTAATTTTCACATCTGCCCACAGATAAAGAAAAAATTTATTGATGTGTGGGAAGACATCTTGAGATGTCTGTGTGAAAGCGATTGTTCAGATGTATATAATATTTTTCTTCCAGTATACATGATGGCATTTGTTCCAGAATTACTTCCTTGCCAAAAATTTCAGTAACTTTTGTGGGCAGCTTTTTCTTTGGCTCTGGTCTGTAAGAAGTGCTGCTAACCATGCCCCTGTGCATCTTTGGGCAGTGAATACACCTCTCTCAGTGGAGTCACATATATAAGGGTGGCTGATGTAAACAGTGGCTGGCAAGACAAAACCACGACTTTGGCATTCAACGCTTCCATGCTTGTCTAATGCCTTCCCATAGGATATGTGCAATTCTGCTCCAAGCAAACAGCACCTACATTTCCCTCTGCTTTGTTCAGTGTCTTGCTGAAGCACTACATAACACTGGGAAGATTGCCAAGTCTGCCTCCAGCCAAGCCTACTTTGAAAGACCCCTCGGGACTTCATTTGCACAGGTGCAGCCCTGAGCACAGAGGAAGATTGACAGCACATGTACCTTGAGCTCTCAGCCGAGCTCCATGTAGGGATCTGATGAACTCCAGTGAGAGAGACAAACTAAAAAACTGCAGGAGTCATTGCAGACACGAGAAATTAGGGAAGGAGAGCACATGTACACATTATATATATGTTATACCTGTACCGAAGAGACTGATTGCAGTTAGTGGAAAGATTTAAAGGACTTCAGCAAGCTTTGGATCAGATCATACTTTTTTTTTAACTTTGAGTACAAAGCTTTTGCTAGTACAAGGTAAACTGGTTGAAGTATTTCCTGTGACTCATTGAAAAGTAAATGAGCTATTTAATGCAACTGCTATGTTCATTTCAATGGATATAATCTAACACCAGCGTAACTACACAGGGAGAATTATATAAATCACTGCTGAGCTAGTACCAACTGATAAGATAATTGCTAAAACACCTTTTACAGGAAAGTAGTCTATGTGAAAAAGCAGTGTTGGATTGATGTTTATTTAATTGCTGTGTGACTTCAGTTCTGGACCCTTATTTATTAACTTTACCTGCCTAATTTAAATAATGAGATGCTGTGTGCTTTTCTGTGTCACAGAGAACATTACCATGTGCTGGTCTCAATATAGAAGGAAATGCTTGAGATGTAGTTAACTGTGCAGTAACTCTGCTCCTAAAAATTAGAATTTTTGAGCTAAAAGTATGTTCCACTTTTAATGAAACACAGAAAACTCATAATTGAATGTCTATACCTTCTACCACAGCTACAGAAAAATAGTGAAATAAGAAAATGCTCCAAATATCCTTTCAAAAAAACCCTGCAAACCTAAACTGAGGACCCAAAGTGACAATGGCTTCTCTGGATTATTACAACGAAAGATTGAAATTGGTTTTTGACATCCTGCAATCACAATATGTAATCAGATATATATAAGACGTCAGTTTGATACATTCTGGATGCTATATACAATGAAAACAGAAAAGTCAAAAGCATTTTAATTTGAGCCTCATCTCTCAAATAAAAATTATAGAATTGCTTGAAAGTGGAATAACAAAATGCAACCAAAGATCTTAAATTGTAGGTGAGTTGTAAATCAACAAAAAACTCTTCCCATAATTGCCAATTTAAGTGAAACCTGAGGCACTAAAAACCTAGAAAAACATCGAGGTCATTGCCAATAGCTTTGATTAGCAATAAAAAAGGGACAGAAGAACAGGCTAATGGTAGGAGGACATCAAATATTAAAGAGGAGCTATTGATTTAAATGTGCTATTGCTAAAACTAAGTAGCAGTATGTATAGACCAAATGGTAGCCTGTATGTTTCTGTATCCACCAAACTATTAGTATTTATCTGATTTTCCTAGTTGTCTTGTAAATGCTACTTATTCTGTATTTTTTGGTATTTTTTGTCTTTTTCATTTTCCTTTTTTTCTTTTTTTTTTAAATCTGGATTTTAAAACCAGAATAAAGTACGAGAATGAACATACCAACCTGTTTACAAATCATTACACAGTAATTTATATTCCTGGGTTTAGGAAAATGTAGGAAAGGGAGAAAATAATACGCATTATTCTAGGGAAACCTTTTTTATATTCCAGTTCCCAAGGAAAGGCATCAATGTGTAAATATATCCTAGGTGCAAGGATGAGTGAGTATATGTGATGTGAGGATACATACCTTTGCCAAACACTGGAGATGTCTCCAGAAAGACAAGGAGCAGGAGATGGGTAGTCCATCCAGGAAGATGAGATATCCTTTTGATTGTTCACAGGGCTTGGACTGCAGGAAGGGGGAATAAGCTCAGAGAAGTAACCCCGAGTTTACCTCCTGACTGGTGTTCTTCCGCTGCGTTCCAAACTTCGATGTTTTCAGCAGAAATGCACACCTGCAAGAGTTCATTGCCAGCTTGTATGAGAGATGCACATGCCAGGGACACTTGCACATCATACGAAGATGGCAGAATGCTTCCAAGCACAGGGTTTAGCTGGAGAGGAGGTCATTCAAGGGTGCAGTTATTCCCCAGATAAGCACACTGCATGTTTGTCCTTCAGCCTCGTGCCTCTTCTCGGGGTAGTTACAAAACAAATGATGAAGTGAAAGTCACCTTTCTGATAGACTGAACCTCTTGACCATTACAGGATGAAATTAATTACTTCAGTGGTTTCTGTGGGGTTTAATTCCTTGCACAGATATGGAAGAATTAAGGATAATCTAATTTTATTCCTGAGGAAAACACCAGTGGAAATTATAGACAAACAGAACTGCAGCAAGTGCCAATCCCATTTTTCACTGACTAAATCTGGTGTACTGTACATCAGCTTCAAATAAGTTGTATAATTATACTAAGTTAAGTGTTGCAGAAAATCAGCTCAGATGTTTAGCTAGTCATTATGAGGTTATGAACCTAATGTTTTTATTTAAAAAGAAAAAAATACATTCTTAATGTGAATGAAAATGAAAAATTTATTCTTTACGAACTATGATGGCTTCTAATTAGAATAGCACAATGAGTGCATGACACACTTTGATGAGGGCTGGAGCTGTCAACAGAAACCTTTAGGAGCTATTCTGCAAAATACTTTTAAAATTCAAGATTTTCCAAGCAGAAAACTTCACATGGAAACACATGTATTTTCCTATGATAGTTTGTCTCCCTGGAATCTTAGTAATGAGTTGTGATTGCAAACTGAGTCATCAGCCCAACATTTCAGTTGGTGGTAAGTAATTTGTAAACCGTTTTAGGAATCATCCGATGCAAACATTAGGAAAAACCCACAGACTGCATATCCTTATTATTCTTGGTCACTAAACTGAAAACTTTGGGGAAGAAAACTACTGATAAGAGAAATTCAGTTGTTAGAGACAGAACTTACTAGAAAATTCGTGGCAGCAGTTTCATAATATGAAAATGCAGATAATTTCACAGGGGAGTGTAGGTACTGATTGCCAGAAGGAGGATTGCCAGAATCAAAGAAAATAAAGCAGTATTTTAAACACAGGCACCTTCTAGAACCAAGATGAGCATTCTCATTTAGTCAAGGGGACTTAATGCATTAACAAATCTTTGACTCAGTGAATGTCCCAGATAATTATCTACAATTCTACATGGCATTTTGAGGCTTTACTGTGTAATCTCTAAACTTGGGACTCTGAGGAGTTTTTTGCATGCTTGGTTTGTACCATAATGATGATAGGGATCTTTGTGGTGTGCTGAAATGCAAAAAATCAATGTACTTAAGGAAAATAAATATAAATAGAAAATACTAATATAGGAGTGGATTTAAGCGCTGGAGAAAGTAGTGTAAAAATAGTTTCACACCAGCAGTAATGCAGAAGTGATGAACTATCTTGTAAGTCCATTAACTCTGTGACTCAGTGAATCAGATATCTAGAACTCGACATAATAGTCAGTGACTTCTTGCTTTCTTCCTGTAGCCTCTAAAATAATTTTTTTTAACTCTAGGTATTTTTAGCATCCTTTCTGTCTCAAGAGTGATATGATAAGTATATAATATAGAAATCACTGAGGAAGCAAAATATTCATTTCAGATTCACCTTTGCCATCACTAGTTGATTTGCAGTTGTGGCACAGAGATGTGCCACATGAGATGAGTTGTGGCACAGAGATGAGCCACATGTGCCACATGTGCTGTGATGAGAGTAGATGTGGAACAATCTCTTTAGAAATAAGACCAGAGGTGGTTTAGTGTGGTACATTAAAATGTGGGTGCACATAGAGAAGGAGATGAAAGGTGTTTCATTTTCATATGAAAAAGTCTGCAAACATGTTCCTGCACTTTGCCTTGACTTTTAAGTGAAGGCACAGTTAAGAAACTAAGGGGTTAGCTGAGTTTCAGAAGGAATGTTCTGTGGTACTCATGGTATGTATAAGAGTACAGTCATATATAAAGAGTTACAGAGGCATCAGTGAGTGTAGCATGCATGCAGACATGGAGCAAATTGAAGTTTTAGCTTTCCCATGGATCACTCCATGAAAAAGATGATGATGATTTACTCTTAGATGCACTGAGGGGAAGTGGTCCACAGATCATGGCACTGTGCTCAGGTAGCTGAGAAATTCACAGAGACAATTTTTTGGCCTGCTCATCCTTAATGGCCAATGAAGTCCCAGACAGGATGTACTCAGGGAAAGACATGCCAAGCTTCTCAACAAACTCTGCAGAGCTGACATTTTTTTGTGAGACTAAATTTGTATATTCAGACACATGGTGTCTTTTCTGGTGGTGTCCTGTGCAGAGCCAGGAGCCAGACTTGATGAACCTTGTGTGTCCCTTCCAGCTCAGGATATTCTGTGATTCTATGATTCTATTCTATTCCTTTCTGGCTCAGCAGAGACCTCTTCCCTGCCAGATGATGCAGAGCACATTCATCTTTTTTCCCCAGACTGAGTGGCACAGTGAAGCCAGGTAGAATGCATAGAATGCAGAGCGCTAAATTCTGTCTCTGTTCTCTGCTACACTGTCACCTGCCTGTGCTGGACTCCCATTCCTCTCCAAATTATCTTAAGACATGCTCCTGTCCTTTCCCCTTTGCTCTCACCACTGACATGCCTCCCAGAGGCACAGTTTGTGGCACAACAGTCCTTCCATACAGAAATTCAATCGAGGTGTCCACTGCCTGTCACACAGGAGTCCCCAGTGTGAGTCATGATGCAGAGTCACACCTTTTCCCTTATCAGCTGTTCCTACCCTCTAAAGCATGAAACATGAATTAAAACTGTTGTTTGTTCATTTATTTGTTTTCCATGCAAAATAGTACGGATAAACAAAGTATTTTGTGGGAAGCGTTTGCTCAAGAAAATCAGAAATTTTTCAGGATACTGCAAGCCTAAACAATTACTTGTTTTGACTGAAAATAGTACGGGAGAATCAAAAGTATTTCTACTTTTTAAATGATTTTGTGAATATTTTTGATGTTCCTACACACAGACTACCAAGTTTCTCTCCCAGTATCTACCAAATAATGCAGAACAGAAAAAAATACGGAAAATCCCCATTAATTTGGACACAAATGAATTCACCAAAAAAGAGGACATAATCTTTGTGTGTGTATCCACCTTAATAAACAGTAGCCATTTTGCAGAAATTTCTATGGGATTGTCCAGGGAATTTGTTGTAACCTGTGGTTAATCATTGATCATCTTCCTATGCAAAACTGCAAGTCGCATGACTTGGTGAATAGCATATAGGAGAAGAATGTAATAAGTAAATATTTAGCCACTAGCTTATTATTTCCATTCGTATCATGTAGAGCAAACAGTACTGTGTACCAACTGCCACTTCCTTAATAAGGAAAAAAGGTAGTAATGTCAATAAAAGGTGATTTTTATTACAGAATAGGTTGCATATTTTTCATGCTTTAACTTCACTTGTTATATAAGGACGCTTCTACAGTTTAGGTATTGTCTTTGTTTGCAGTACAGTTTGTATACTTTTTTTGAAAATGGTTGGAAAAAATCTGTGAAGAACTTGCCTTAAAAAAGAAGTAAGGACTTTAGAACTACCTCCAAGTATATAAAAATAAGTGCCTGAGAAATGTTCTGGGCACTTTACCTTTGGATGTTTCCTGTTAAATGTTGTTTCCAGTATACAATCTGTGTGCTTTGAAATGTTACATGCTGTTATTATGAAAACAAAGAGGTCTACAATGATCTCATTGCATGATTTATAATTATGAATGTAACCACAGATGCTTCATTTTCTGAAGATCCTCTTGAGAATCAAAACACAAGAAGCTGGCCTTAGCACCTGCACCCAACCACAGCCTTGGAAATATGTGTCATTATATAATCAACATGAGCAAGCCATTTAGTCAAAATTGGGAACACCCAAATAGGCTGTGCACACTCGGATGGAAAGACAAAGAGCACATGCATTGGTGTGCATTGATTCAATTTTTGGTGTGCATTGATGCAATTTTTACATAGAGTAAAATGCTGAAAATACTCTTTTAAGTAACTTTAGCTGTAACTTAAACTTCTTTTACAGTAGTATGTTATTTTAGATGTATTCTGATTCACAAACAGTGTTCTGTTTTACAGAGTACCTACTCTAATATAGTCTGACATACAGCATCAAGAAACTCAAGAATGCACTTTTGTTGATTATTCAGTATTTAATAATCATCCTTCCTTTTTTCTCCAACTTTAAAGCTCTCAGACATCTGGGCAGTCAACTGGAAAAAGCTGTTAGACATATGTGACTAATCATTAATCACCATTAACAGTGAAGAGCCAATAGTCAAATGAGATACACTTTGAAAAAAAACAAAACAAAACAACCTGAAATTTATTTCCTAAGCTCTTTGGCACAAGATTAAGGACAGCAAAATACGTTTATGGTGATCATGGTGAACCTGTGAATTATTCACTGGTACCTTCTTACCTAGGTGAATTATTCACAGGTAGGAAGAAGATTTTTTTGCCAGAAACCAGGCTTCATAAGTCTCATAAGGGCGAGAACCTCCCAGACAGAACTGACAGTAAGAGCAGTATCCTGTGTGCTCAGCAATTATCTCAATTGACTTGGCTGAGCTCAGTGGGAGTGTGAACAATCCCATCTGGGCAAAGAGCTGCATCCTGATCTGACCAGGAGTGCAGCTGACCTGCCTAAAATCTGCTGGACTAAACATCATCTCCAGGTTCAAGCATCAGCTGATGACCACCCACCTTCAGTTTAACTAGTGCTTAACAAGGGATACTGCCTGGGGAATGAGCAAGGTGCCAGGGAAACACTTGAGCTGCAACTTTAGCTAAGAAAGCATGAAAGGTAAGCAAAACTGGCAAAGAAAGACCAGAAAGATATAGGTTAAAGTCACATGATAAGACCAGTGACAGCACAAAGCCAGTTACTGGGTGGCCTGCCCAAGGTGAAAAGATCTCCCACCACCTTTCCAGAGAGAATTTTAAAATAAATCTGCCAGTACTAAGCTGGAATGGTGTTTGGGTTTCCTTGGAACCAGACTGGTATTTAATTTCCCATATTCCCAACTCCATTACACTGTGTTAGCTTTTCGTTTCCTTGTGTTGGCCTAAAAACATAGAGGTGATTATTTTCTTTCAAATTGTTAGCTGAATGCACATCTTAATGGAATAAAAGTGTTGTAGACTTGGGTATTTTAGGCTGGAGTATTGGGTTTCTTACAATACTTCCTCCTGAAATGTCACATTTATGTATGTTCTTGAAAAAACACTGGAAAAATTTGTTTATACAACATTTTTGAGGGCCATCCTCTTCTATTTTTGGCCAATCAGGTAAAGAGAAAAAATAAATCTGTAGAAAGGACCGTCCCTCAGATCTTGGCACAAATTGCTTACTTTTGAACAGTTTTCTCAACACTCAGTTTCTGATCCACAATACATTTGAAACTTCTTGGATCATGGTGAGTTTGGGCTTTGACTTCATTACACGTAATTTTTTATCGCAGTAATCTATTGTTGCTGTCTACTTAGCCACAGGATATCTCTTTGTTTATATGTTTATGCCAAGCTGATAACAATATTATGTCACATAGTAACATAGCATAACAATTTAAAAGGTTTAAAAGCAAAAAAATCTAGTCTGGATTTCTTCAACCAGACAAATACCATTGATGATTTTTACATTCGCATTTCCGCGGACTTTTTTGTAGTTAATGCAAACAAAAGTACATTCAGTTTCTTTCCTGAGGCTGTCAGGAAAGGTGGGCTGAGAAGCCCCCCAGGCTAAGTTTTCCCATTCATCCAGCTGACCTGTGGCCATGCAGTGGTTGATGGGGATGGTCCCTTCCTTCCTTGTTGCCCTGGCTATGGTTTCCTACCGTAATGCTGGTGTTGGCAGCAGAAATCATGCAGCCCATGGTGGACTGGCTTCAAGCCACTGCTCTGAGTGCCACTCTACATCTGTGTAGTGTTTTATGAGCTCATTTTCAGCTTTGTTAATGAGCTGGTCCATCTCTCCCTGCGGCTGGACACTGCCTGGTGCATCTTTGTGAAACGTCCCCAAGCAGAAGTGAAGCTCAGACCCAGTGATGAGTGTGTGGGATTCTGGCCACAAGGCCACCAGGGAGGGCTCTGGCTGATGCTAAGTAGGTGTTGAAAAGGCCTCGTTTGTTTGGGGGAGAGCGTGGGCTGGCCAGAGTTTCCAGGGTCTGGGACACCACACCCTCGGGCTGCTTTTGCGAAGGCAGCAGCTGCGGCGTCCAAGGAAAACGGAATAAGATGCAGCTGCTGCGTCCAGTGGCAAGCTCTGCTCTGCCACTCCTTAATGCATCCCAGAGACTGCTGCAGCTCCCCAGGCCTTGGAAAACATGTTCCTAACTCAGATATGATATGCTGACTGTGGGACCTTATCAAAAGTTGATTCACTTTGAATCATGGATACATGTTGAATAAATTAATTCATTTATTCATTACAAATACAGGAAATAGCTGCTTATTACAAATGCAATTCTCTTTTGGTCTTGTCATTTATCCTTTTTCATTGTCTAAAACCATTAAATATCTTAGCCCAAATGACAGAGATTTATAACATGCTGAAAAGAGGGCTCTTTTTAAGGCAATTAGCTTGGGTGATATAGAAACCACAGACTCCATTTCATTTACTGTGTCCTGTAATATAGAACAGACAAACTAGTTTTATATTTTTTTATTTAAAAAAAAATCTCCCCTGCTCTAAAAGTTTTTCTTCCAAATGTTACAGTATACTGAAAAAACACGTCAAAGTTTATAATGGAAAGACTGATACACCAATGCTAAAAATTCCAGGGGTTCTGCTCTTATACTACTTCTCTTTCCAAATGAAATGGCCTCGTCAAGATTATTGAAGTTGAACATTGACTATATATTTAATTTCCAAAGTTCTGGAGCAAAATATCCAGTTTAATTAGGAGCAGCTGAAGTCTCACTCTCCTAAAATCATTGAAAGGCTGGAGTTTTGCAGCTGTGTTTGTGACGTGGAAATTTTAATAGCTTTACAGAAATAAGAATTGAAGTTGACACATTTGAGTTGTAAATAAGATTTGATAATTATAGTGTCTGTGATCTCATGTAATAGTTTTTCCTTCGTATTGCAACATTTTTGTATCAATATTTTTATGTTGGCTCACAGCTTTTATTTACATATTCTGATGTAACCAGAAAACACTACAAAGTCTCTGAAAATATTTTCCTTTGGTAATTATGGGATGCTTTACTTTAACCTAATCAGATTGCAAACCCAATTTGCTTAGTTTCAGAAATGGAAAGTTCTTTTTATAAAATTTTTACTGTTCATAAGGGATGCTGATGGTAACTCACTAGGAAATAAATTGCATTTTAGCAACGCCTATTTTATTTAAAAAGCTGCAGCCCTTAGAATTCAGACATCCTGGGATGCTAACATGTAGGTTGAATTACATATATTTTAGAATTTCCAAATCAGACAATCACTTTCTTTAATAATTCACCAATGTGATCATAATAAGCTATGAAACACTTCTCCTGCTTTTATGTTCTTGGGAACTTTTGCAAAAATCAAGAAAGATGCAGTAGATTTAATATTTCCAAAAGGAACTATATTATCTTATTTCACCAAAATGTCAATTACATAAAATTATGGTTATTATTCCTACATTATAGAAAGCAAAGATATAATTTAAAGCTCTGTAAAATAATCCCCTGTTCTGAACCACCCCCTCTTCAGTAGCCCCCTCTGCAGCTGGAACTGCTGGTGGTGCTCAGAAGAGAAAGTACCACAAATCTTCTATGACATTTCTTCTGCTGTTTTCATTAATGTTGAATTATGTCAAGGTGCATTTAGATAAAAATTGGTATACAATTAACATGCCTAAAAAGAATTTTAAATATTATGATCATTGAGTGA
Source organism: Aleadryas rufinucha (assembly GCA_013397815.1). NCBI lineage: Eukaryota > Metazoa > Chordata > Aves > Passeriformes > Aleadryas > Aleadryas rufinucha. The sequence continues at coordinate 1,413,427 of VZTH01004621.1, forward strand.
TTTTTAAAAATAGTGAACCAAATAAAAAGATTATAAAAATATTATTTTAGTTTTAAGATGATTGATTTATTAAACAACGTATACATGGAGTTAGGTAACTGAAACAATTATTTTGGAGCACCACATCTTACAGTAACCATAGGTCCATCCTTTACTTTTTTATTGATTGAAGAGGTAAAAAAAGAAGTTTCATCTTTTTTTCATAAAGCTTTCTTTTCAATGCCACCTCAAATAGAGGCCTTTAAAAATATCTAATGGTTTCACCATCATTTATTGCAGGCTTTAAATAACATCCAGGTAGCTCATGTGACTTGTTATCTCCCTTTCCTGTGTATCTGATGAGCTGATGGAATTGAAATGTCCTTCTATGGGCTGGATAGTTCAACTCCTCTCAGTCCTAAAAATCTTGAAAATCCTAACATTAAGAAAAAAAATTTCCATTTTCTGAATTCATTTCCAAAGTCATATTCCAACAACAGAATAGGCTTAGGCATTCACATCTGGATTTAGATGTCTAAGTCAAAAAGCCTGGGTTTTTTGTGTGGGAGAAGGTCAATGGCAAGAGCAAGCATTTGCCATTTCAAAGATCCACCTTTGTTTAGATGCCTGAAATTAGGCCCACAGAGCTGAAAAGTCAGATCAGTGTTCAGCAGAGTATGTTATTTGCCCCTCTTAGAATTGCCATGGTGCTTATCTTGTCCGTTTTATTTTAGAAGACCGTCTGGTCCACCAGGTGAAAATGCCAAAAGACTTGTTCAGCTTGTTGACTTGTTCAACATTCTCACAGCTCTTCCACTGAAAAACAGTTCTGCTTTGTGTGTGGATCAGGTTAATAGTCCTTTTCCTTGACTAATATGCATAAGCAATCATAGAAATACCTGGGGACTCATTGTTTTTGCAGAAATGAATTCTACTGAGGGAGGGAGTGGAACTTATCCTCTATGTAATACAATTTCCCCAGTCTCCTAAAAACTCTATAAGTAATTCAGGATAGTGTGGTTTAGTAAGGTTTTTGAATACAATCTCTAAGCAGGCAATATACATTACATCTGCAGTTAGGTCATTATTCTGTCACTTGAAAAATCTTGGGCTGTTGTCCAAGAAAAATCAGATTGCTTTAGATACTACTGTGAAATCATCCAATTATTCAAAAAATGTTAGCAGTTATCTTGGCACCATTAGATATCACTAAGCCAAGAAGATGTCATAATTGGAATACACTGAAAATAAACTAACTGGTATTTTGTGCAGATCCCAGTTAGTTTCACAATACCTTTTGGAATAGTAATCAGTTATTGAAAAAAAGCTTGCAAATTGCACTTCTTAAAAACTTTGATTTAGAAACAAGGAAGTCATCAAAACATAAAAATCCCATTATTTAAGAAAAAATAGCCAAGTTTATACTGACTGTAGATCTTCTGTGTAAGAATTCAAGGTATTTACAAGGCCTTATGCTGAAGTTTGATATGAATTTTGTGAAACTTTGGCAACCGTTCCAGTCCCACAGTAAAGCTTCCCTCACTAGGCACTCTTTGGACTCCTGTGTCCAGGCCTGCCACCCTTAACCACGGTCTTAAACCATGTAGGTAAGATCTTGTTGCTTCTGGAACTTGGCATCAATCCATATGCTGACAACCCTGTCTGGGGGGTGTACCTCTTCTCAGAGGGGACTGACTGGCTTCCCAGCGCTGTGCTTCTGCCTAAACAGACAATAGATGCCCGTGGGAAAAACCCCAGTAGGTTGCACAGCTTCTCTGCCCTCACAACATTCAGTACTTTGTGGACTACAAACATGGGAGTAAAGGGGAACTTTATTCCAGAACCTCCTTATATCTGGTAACCTCCTTGCCTCTCATTTTCCCCAACCTGTTTTTCTTATCCCAGTGGCTCCTTGTCTTTAATCCTTTCTGCTTTTGATTTCTTGTGTACATACTGCATGGGCAGGGCTGTGCATGAGAAAATACATTACTCTTTACCTTCCCAGGTACATGTGATGATTCAGATATTAAAAAAATAGGCTTCACGGAAGTTTCCCAACAAATTGTGTCTCACACAATAGCAAGAAGCAGAATCAACACAGAATTACAATCTACCCAAATACACTGGGGTAGAGTTCTATGGGTACAGACCAGAATTACCAGGATTCCGGTAATCACCACATACAATGAGCTCCTGGAAACAGTCTCTAACTTATAAAGGATGAGAGAAGAGAAGAGAAGAGAAGAGAAGAGAAGAGAAGAGAAGAGAAGAGAAGAGAAGAGAAGAGAAGAGAAGAGAAGAGAAGAGAAGAGAAGAGAAGAGACCCTGACATGTATAATCTATATGCATGTGATTTGAAGTGATTTTACTGTGAATTAACTAAAACATTTTCAATAGATCCCTAAGAAACTATTGTCTCCCATGAACACTTTTCTTATGTCTGTGTCCACAAACTGAAAGACAAGTTCAGACTATCATTAATTTTCCCATCCTTTTGTCACAAATAATCTAAAATTCTATCTATTCTATCTGTTAACCTAGCAATATATAGTTCCAGCCTCTTATTATTATGTGGTAAGTCATTACTGATTTGTAACCTTACTTTGGGAACCACTGACTTAAGCAATCGAATAAAGACCCAGATGTCTTCAGACAGGAAGCCTGAACAACACGTGTTTTCTCCTTCCACTTTTGTTTTACTGAAATCAAATGAATGAAAACCCTCTCAAATGCCACCTTTTCACAGAAAAAAAAATACATTAAGAGGAAAGAGATGTGGTAAAAATTGTGCTATTGTAAGCATCTTCTTTTTAACCACCCATGATCTAGACCACTGTGTCTTACAGGAGAAAATGTATTTTTGTTCTGATTTTTGGATGTCCAGATATTAGTAAACTTGTTCTACTCAGGCATCAGGTCCTTCCCGACTTCTCCTTCCATGGAGATGACAAAGTTTCTCAGCACTCAGTAGTGATTTACAGGGTTTGCAGCTTGAGCACTGTTTCTTTGGGATGTATATACATGGCATACAGATGAGAGGGGCAATTTTGTCACCTTTCAATCACTCATTCATACAATAACTGAATGGTATTATTTGCACACCTTTTGTGATGGGCTATCTTATGCCCTCTAAACTGAATCTCCATACAAAAAATCTGTATTCTAAATATTGGGACATAAACACCAGGTCCTGAGAAAGACATAATGCAGTTTCATCATCAAAACCAAAAAGAAAATTAAGTACCATTAGCTTGCTAAGAATATCCGTTTCTGTGACTGAGCCCTCAAAAAAATTTGAATAAATAACAACACCTAACTGGCTGACAATTGGTGTTAATTATTTGCTAGCAGTTACCACACAGCGATATCTGGCATCACCCCTTTCACTAAATTTAGAACAGGAAATGATTGCATTAACTGACACAGCAGTCCCATGAGCACTTCAGGCTGAGACTGCCACTGAAAGGAGTGGCCCTGCATCATCCCCATCCCTGCTGCCCCCTGCTCCTGCCCCAGAGCCATCCTCCACTCTTCACACAGCAGTATCTTGTGTGGTCCCTCATCCCCTGGGCTGAGGTACAAACCCAGGTGAGAGCTACCCTTTCAAACAACCCCAGCTGACTGGGTGGGCACATGAGTAGCTGTGCTGGTACGAAGCAGGACATGACCTGAAAAGAGGAGGAGGAACCATGGAGAAAAGTGGAGGATTTGGTACACTTGCTTTAGCTTGTCTAAGTCATCACAGGAAACTGCAGCAGCAAACATTGGCTTCTGCTTCACACATGCACAGGGACTGAATTGCTTTTTAATTGACTTCTTTATAATCAGATATTTCTATTTATTGCTGAGGAAGCTCAGGTATATTTGGCACTTTCACAGTTATGTATTATGGAGCAATAACATTAGTACCATTCAAAATGCAATTTTGCATCTGAAAATCATGCAGTTTTTGGTTAGCATCCATTGACAAAGGGCTCTACAGTAAGTATGATGAGTCTGAATATCCATGAATAGGCAGCAGCTATGCCTGGCACCTGCCCTTCTTAATGAATTTACCCCCAGAGACTTTCTAAACAGTCCTTAATGGTAACGGCTTCTCATTGCTTACTCTTCCCTGTAAAAACTCTGTGAGGACCTTCACGCATTACACTTACCTACTGTTCTTGTGGGAGACCACAGTATCTAAGTTGGGTATATGGAACAACTCATATTAATAAACCTGGATGAACTTCCAGGCTCTGTGATTAAAAACATGCTTTATCTTTGACAATCATTATTTAAAATGCTTATTACATTGTCCTAGCACATTTCATAAGAGTTTTCTCCACCCAGTTGAGATTCTCGATTATTTAATCCTCACAGCAATGTCTCTTAATCCTCATTTATTCATTCATCAGTAAAAATGCCATTATCTCTGATTCTCATTCAAAGTGCAGTTGAAAGCAGCAGTATTAGCTACCAGCTCTCTATTTCATTACTGCTCAAATAATTTAACAATGGGGAGAATATTCAGGGGGACAGATCAGAGAGAGCTGCCAAGCTTCTGACTCAATATATGACAAATTTTGGCATAGGATAGCAGCAGATTTTTAATGAACAAAGAGCAAATAAGTACTTTTTTTTTTTTTGGTAGGAAAACAGTTTGTTCACTCAGAAATACACTTCATAAAGGAAGAATGATTCTCTTGCACCCAAACACATGGCTGGGAGACAGGAGGGATGAATGATCCCTCTGTTTCCCTTGTGAATTCTGTAAATCCTGCTTCCATGTAGCTCATTGTCTGCGGAGTGAGAATCACCCTTTCCCTGTTTGCTCTGATGATTTGACATTGGGACATATTTCACATCCTTTTCTCCTCCCAAACTGAAATAAATTCACAGCAACAAGACCTGTAGGCACTCTGTTGCCCACATCTCTTTGTGTCCAGAGAGCATCTTGGGCAGCTTCTCACTCAGCTTTTTGCTCTCTTGTACCTCTGCTACAAGATCTTGTCTAAACCTGCCAGAACCAAAAAGAAATTTTCTCTCCTACACTTTGAATGATGTCAAGATACATTCATCTACCGTTAGCAAGTCACTAGACAGAAACCAGGTCATCTTTATTCCTATCCCAGCTCCACCCATTTTGCTTGCAATTCAAACTGTTGTAATTCAATCTCCAAAAAAAATTTCTGAAAACTATGCGCGTCAAAGGGATATTTATGCAACGCCAGGAAATGCTCCATCCTCTTCTCTAAACTGCAGTTAGTCAAAAAAATGTGGGGTCTGACTAAGGTGCAGAGCAGATGAAGCTCAGATGGTAGTTGGTTATCAGTGTGTATGCAAATAGCAAGGGAATATTTTTCATGTTTCAAAGATAGAATAAAATACACTGGGGTTGTAAATTACAAGGAAGTGTGAGCATCTTTCAGATTAAAATTGTTTGAGCAGTGTAGTTCCTAATAATGCTGATAAAATCATTTGCTATACCCATGCTATAATCTGTTAGGGACTGCAGAGAGTAGCCATTGCCTCTTCCTTCACTAGAACACTATTGGAAAATATCTAGAGCCTGCAAGTAAAGCTGTGAAAAAGCTTCCACTTAGTCATGTCTGATAGCAAATTCCTAACCTTTAGCTTGTTTTTCAGTGGAAGAGGATGAAGAGGGGTGAGCGTAACATTTAGCAAAGTGTCATGCCAGATTTGCTTCAGTATTTGAAAAGAATCAGGCCCTGGTTTGCTCAACAAAGGGCTGAGCATCATACACCTGTTATACCTGAAAACAAAATGAACCATGAACAGTTAAATACTTTACTGAGATCCATAAGACAGGCTTTAATTTTCATTTTCCTGCTCTGGCCCTGAAGCTCTCTGTTAACAGTGTACCTGAAAGTATCACACATGTAAGTATTTGGCATGGTAATCCAGTTTACACTGACAATGAAGTCAGTGAAGATATGAGAGTTCAATGGATCTCAGCCAGAGAAGACTTGGATGTTTAGCCCACACGGTGATAACAGGCAGATGAATTTGCTTCCTTCTTTCTCCAGCAATACTTAAAACTGCTGCAACAACAATGGATTTGTCCAAACAAACTGAATACCATTACTCAACAATCTGACACTCTCTTTTGCTTCTTTTGAATCACAGTGACTTAATAATTGAAAATAATTCAAAAGCAAATTAAAAAGTACTTTTTGTACAAAAGTAAATGTTTTCAGATAAATTACTTGCTGAGAACAATCACTCAAGGGTACTTCTCAATTCAAGTTTGGTGAATACACTGTTGGCTGCATACGTAATCAAACTAATTTTGTTTTTACATTTCTGAAAAAGTTGATGGATTTCTGGTTTTATGGTGCTAAATAATTAAAGCCAAAACAGATTTTTAATCACATTGATGATTATAATTTATTATTCACATATACACAAAGCTAAAAGATAAACACAAATTTATATAGATATTTAATACTGTACACAACTCACACAAGGAGTGATTTGTTTCATGGCTGCAACTCAGGATAAATTTACATTTTTACAAAAGCAAACTGGTGAGACAATCAGGCATTAAGAGCATATTCTCCAGACTGATAGAGACATTTTGCTATATTATCATATTTTCATATATTAATTACATATTATATACTATATATTATATAAATATACATTACATGTGGAGAGATACTTACAAGTCAAGAGCTACAATATTGCAGAGCAAGTCAGAAAAAGAATCCAGGTGGCAAGTTCCATTTTTCCCATCAAATTACTTTTCTGTTGTTATGTTATTTGTATCTTCAGATTAGCACTTCCAAGATTTTTGGTTTCCAGCTATCAACTGTGAAAATAAATTCCAGTCATACAGGAAGGCTTGAAGTCTCCTTTTGTCCCACCAGGAACATCACAATAGCTTGAAGACAGAACTGAAACATCTGCTACCAGGATTAGATGAGTTACCAGGGCCGAAAGAATCTACGTTTTCTGAATTCTTACAACATCTTTATATTTCAATAGCTGCATCTTTTAAGCCACAATTATATCTTTAATTGGAGAACTAGTACACATAAAAGAAATTTGAAATGTCAGCATATTTAAAGTAAATGGAATTAGAGATAGCTCACTAAATTGAGAGAAATACATTTTTATCAGCTTTGTAGCTAAATGGCCATTTTTTTCTGGCTTCATGTAAAACGAACAGCCATTTTCTTTCATGCAAAATTACTGGAGTTTGACATATTTTCTTGGCAAAATGATCAAGTTTGGATGTGAAAATCATGCTTTTTAACTTCAGTAATTTGTGAAAATACTTCATTAGTCAATGGTGGAACTTTATTACCAGTGAAGTGTGCAACTACCGCATGAACCATAAGTAAATCTGTTGTCTCAGCAACATCTTATGGCATTGGAAGACATTCTCTACTCCAAAGTGTCAGTCTCTCACTACAGGACTTCTGGGGGGTCTGTCCTCATTCAAAGCTGTTCTCAAACTGACACAACTTAACTCCCCAGAGCTCAGAAAATCCTGATTTACCATAGTCTGAAAAGCAGCACTGAATTTAATGCAGTGACTTGGGTGTTGGTGGAGAGGTTTCAGTGGCAAAGGGGGCTGTGGATGGCCCATGTGAGGAGCAGCTGGAGTGGCCCTGTGCCAGACACCGACAGTTCCAGACAGCTCCGACCAACCCACCACAGGGCAAGGCAGAGCCCCACAGCCAACGTGGTAGCATCTCTGGGGAAAAGTGTGTAAGAAAGGGCAAAATGCCGCACAGCAGTGTGACGAATGAGGAAAACCAGTGAGACAAACAGCCCTGCAGACAGCGAAAGGACCATGAAAAAGGAGGAGAGGAGGTGCTCCAGGGGCCGAAGCTGAGATTGCCGTGCAGTCCATGGTGAAGATCATGGTGAGGCAGCGTGCCCCTGCAGCCCATGGAAAATGTGAGGGTGGAGCAGATATCCACTCTGCCGCCTGTGGAGGCAGGTACACCCATGGCAGTCGATGGGAATCCCACAGTGGAGTGGGGTCTGATGGGAGCTATATCCTTTGGTGGACCTGTGTTGGAGCAGGTTTATCCTGAAGGGCTGTAGCCCAAGGAGAGGACCCACACTGGAGCAGGGAAGTGTGAGGAGGATGCAGCAGCAAAGAAGAACTGTCCTGAACTGCCCATGAGCCCCATGCCCCATCCCCGGCACCACTTGGGGGTAATGGAGAGGAGTCAGGAATGAAGAAGTAAATTTGAGGCTGGGAAAAACAGGGGGTGGGAGGAAGACATTTCAGTGTTTTCCTTTGTTTCTCACCCTCCGACTTGATGTTACTTGGCAATAAAGTGAATTTTGCCGACTCGAGTCTTTTTTGCCTGTGATGGTAATTGGTAACTGATGTCTTTGCCTTTATCATGACCATGAACTTTTCCATGGTGTTTTCTCCTCCTGTCCTGCTGTGGAGGGGGAATGAGAGAGCAGCTGGGTGGATGCCTGGCAGTTGGAGGAGGCCAACCCACCATGTGCTCTAGGATAGTTTCTGTTCCATTTTATAAGCAACAATATCTGCTTTCTTTTACAATATACTGCCACTTCTTAAATGTTTTTAGTGCAGCTCAGACAACATTCTCATTCCACACTGCTGCAAAATACGGAACTTGAGAGCTATGCAGATATGGCAGAGAGAAACATGCCAGATGCTCTTTGTGACTTCTGGTTTATCTTGTCCTTAGTGACTTTAATCATTCTTGCACTTCCTATGCCTGATACAATCTCTGGAACCAAGAGATCCCAGAAATTACCTCACAGATGTCGCACATTTGCAATCAAACTATTCAGCTTAAAATATTTTAATATCATGAAAGACAAACCTTGAAGACAACAGTTTGGAGATAGCATAAAGCTGAGTTATTATTTTAAAGAACCAGTCATTAATTTAATGAGACTAATTATTTTGAAATGGAAATATTTCTGTGGCTTAATATTTTAATGTACTAAACCATTGAATAAAATGAAAAATGTACATATCAGCAAACAACGAAACCACAGCTAATAAGTGGCTAAGTAAAAATTTAGAAGATAAAAACCAGGCAAGGTACCCAAGACTGTATTGCCCAAAGACTTTGCAAATACAATTTTCCTGAAGTTACCAGAAGATATAAGGTTAGCCCTTATGTTACCTGTGGAAAACTTCTGCCAAGACCAGATTTCATGAAATGTCATATGTGGTCCCCAGAGATCATATATGAATCTCGGTGTGTGATGAATTTAATAATAATTGGGAATATAAGGCCAAACAAAATTACTGAGAAAAATAATTAGATTCTACTGCATAAATACAGACATCCATATTCTTGCTTATTTTTTTCACTATACTATCCTTTTATTCCACAGTATTCTTGGAGAACTGAGGACCATTGTTAGATCCATCCTGGTCTGCTTCAAGCAACTTTCCTTATGCCAAGCTCAGCAAAACTGCATCTTACTGAAGCAAGTTCCAGGTGTGAGCTGACATGATGATCTCAGCTGGTCATTGACTTTGTTTGGCAATATTATTTTCAGACATGTAACACAGTTGTCTTTTGTCCTCTTTATTTGTTTATTTGCTTTTGTGACCATGGCTATGAGCATTTTCTGACCCAAGAACCCAGTACAATCAGCTACATTTCCAACCCATTTCCATGTGAATAGACCTTCCTGAATAAAGAGGACTAAATAAAACTCCTCTTAAGACCTTTGTGATTCTTTGGCAAAGAGATTAATAAAAATTGGAATTCAGAAGTCTCTGCTCAATACTTTCCTGGAGGTACAAGGGCCCACCATAGGGCCTTTACCGAAAGGCAGAACATATTTCTGTCAACATTAGTAATGGGCATTTTGTGTCTTCTCAAAAATTAACCTATAATCAGTAGAGTAACTAAAGGATGCAATAATTAAGATAAAATAATTTATCACACAGAAAAGATCCTAAAAATAAAGTCATGGGCTTTCCAAGAGACAGGACTAGGTCCAATTTGACACGCAAAAGACAAAGAATGAATTTCATCTACGTTCAGAAGATTTGCACAAGACCTATTAATCAGTCAAATAATACCTAAATCCTCAAAACAAACATTTAACTCCACAAACTATGTGTAGACTTTCTCCTAACCTTTTGAACAGGAATGAACTATACTTGAGATACAGATGCTATTATTTGGGATTTGTTTACCCTGAATAATGCAAACATTCGGGACCTTGATAAATTTTAATTTAATATTGGAGGTAATTTATTTCAGAAAATTATGTAGTATCCAAACTTGTGGCAGAGTCCACCTAAGTTTGAAAGTCATAAAAGATAATTCACAAGAAAAAAAAAAACCACTGAGGAAACAACTCCCCCCCCAAATAAATGTCCCAGACAAGTTTAGGGAGTACAGAAAGGTAACCCTGGCAAAACAAGGTTACCCAATGACACAAAATGTAATACTTCTATTATAAAAACATGTTTTCTTCAGTTGAGTAATTCCAGTTGGAAAATCTATTTCTTAGAAAATAAAAACAAGTTTTGTGAAAGAAAACTTTTAAAAATACATTCCAAACTATTTGATGAGACAGGCATAGAAGAGTAAAAGAAACATTAATTTCTGGCACTTGAGGCTTTATGCTCTTCTTTTTTTTATCTTAATCATCAGTATTATAGTTTGTTTAATATTTAATATTGATAATTATATGACCTAGGTAGAAGTGGATTTTCTGCATAGAGTATTCAGAATGTCAGTCAAATTACAACTAATGGCAATGCTGAGGTTTATTAAAACTCCTGTGGTACACTTAGACAAAGAGATTTCTGGCACCACCACTTTAGCATCATTGTTAACATTTTAAAAAACTAAATAAAAAGATGTTTAGTATCAAACAGATATATACAGAAAAAGGTTGAATATGATCTCTATTCTATACATGAACAATCTCATTGCTGTCTACCATTTTACTGTGCCTTTCCATCAGACATACCACGAGTGTTTTCAATGCATCCCAGGTGAAGATAACAAGCCATATGCTATGTGATGGCTCTTACCATGCAGAGTATCTGCCTCTAACCACATACAAGACTTGTTGAAACATAGCCTGTAGTAGGTTGTCTAGCTGCACGTAGCTTGTCCCAGAAGCTGCCACTTAATAGTACTTGAAATTCCAGTCTTCAGCTCAGAAATCATTTATTGCAAAGTCTACATACACTGAAGTGTTTGGAAAATTTGATGTCTCTTGTGTCTTAATCCTCTGCAGAATACCAGTATTAACAGTCAGGTTTGTGACTTCTATGTGTATATACACCTGCATCCCTGGCAGAGCCAGGGAGGAAGGTCTCTCCTGAAAAAAATTTTCAAACTCTGTTTTTTCCTCCCAAGTGTTTTAGTATGATTAAAAAGAAACTTTGTGAAATGGATTTATGCTGGTGTAAAATCAAAGGCAGCATGGATTAGTTGACCTTTTAAGAAAAACTTGCCTCTCTTCCAAACTAGCAAAAGGTTGAAAAATGGACAAGGTTGAAAAGGAAGCTGAAACTTCAGCAGAAAGGTCTTCAAGAAGTACTGCAACAGTTTCCAAGTGTCTCCCACACTCCCTGATTCAGTCACTCCCAGTAAAGTGGGCAGAGATCAACACTGCAAAACAAGGGAGTAAATTATAGAGTTAAACTGGAGAAGGAAATCTCCTCTCCTTTGACACATGAAAAGCAGATTGCCTTTCTCAAAATATGATAGCATCTTACATTTTACTCCGCCTTTATACCATCCATCTCTTATTTTGCAGCTGAAATATACACACTTAGTTTAAAAGATACAGCAAAGCCAAGAACAGAGTTAAGACAGGACAACTCTGAACACAAGTTTTCCTCTTAGGAAAAGAAGAAAAAAAAGTGTTGTCAGGGGTGAAAGGACTTGGCATGAAAGCTAAAATCCTTTCCCTAATACGTGAAAGATACACACTGCAGACCATACACTGGAAAAGAGTTCCATGATAAAAAAAGATCCTTCTCTGTTGCTTTACCAGTTACACAGAAAGAAATCAACAGGGGTATAGTAACCTCCTTGGCTTTATTTTAACAGTTCATGCTATGATAAAAGTCTTACTAACAAGAGCATTTAATGTGGAACCATTAGAGTCAGTGTCAATTTTCAGAGGTTAACAGAGTTTTTTTGTAAAATAAGTTTTGAAAAAAGAAAAGTAAAAATGTGAAATGTTCCCAGAATGAGAATTTGCCTGCCAACATCCACACAGACTTACTTTTTATGGACAAGTTACAACTCCTTTAAAATGCTTATTTAATGGGAATATAAATGTCAGTACAATTTAAAGAGAGTGAGTGCCATTAATAGAGAATTGAAAGGTTTAATTGTTCTTTCCAGGTGTTCTCTTCAGAACTGCTTTCCTTGGCAACCCTTCCTTGTAGTTTCCCAAAATGTTGATTAGCACTGTGGGCTTTTGGGCTTTTGGGTATGTGAGCCTTTCATCACCCCCAAGTTTTTTACAATTTGAGGATCATTGTCCTTTGCTTGGCCAAAAGTATATTTTATTCTAAGGGAAAGCAGAGTGTTAGCAGAAGTTCTTCTCACGGTGTGATAGACCGGCTGACGCTGGAGAGGCCCTCTGGAGATAGTCCAGTCCAAACTCTTGCTCAGAGCAGGGGCTGCTGCAGCAGGTTGCCCAGGACCGTATCTGAGCTTCTTCTGAACATCTCCAAGGGCACAGACTCCACAAGCTCTCTGGGCAACCTGCTTCAGTGTTCAATGACTCTCGCCTTAAAATATCTTTTTGTTATGTTTAAATGGCATTTCTTGCATTTCAGTTTGTGCTCTGTTCACTTTTTACTCCAACAGGCAATACTGAAGGCTCTCAATTCCACAGAATGGAGTGTTGCATGAGAACATTTGCAAAGGGTGAAGTACTGAAGGGCTGATCACCTAAAAGAACAGAATACTCATCCTGCTGCTACATATAATCATTCATTCTTAATTTAAGTAACATGAAATTTTTTTAAAGAAAGCAATATCAAAGATTTCTCATTTCTTTTGGCCTCAATACCTAACAAATCGCCTTCCACATTTACCCCATTTTGGAATGCAAATGCAACAGGGACGCTGAGCTGGAACGCTGTCTGACAGGACATGGCTGCGTGTTTGCAAGCAGGACAGCTTGCAACAAGGAATTCGGCAGTGCCAAATCACATGATGAACATAAATATCACTTGTCATCAGTAATGATGCGAGTAGTGAAATGCATATTCCATTGGTGAGTCGAGGCTTAGAATTTAACCACAGAGATAATTGTTTCTATTATTACTATTTTAATATCCTTCCTGGACCTTCAGTAAGGAAGATGCTATATATTTCTTTTTTTATGAAGAAACTACTACAGTCAAGAGTAAATCTTACCCTGGGTGTTGTACTTAGTATTTGACAACATATGTAAAATCACAGCTGGATAGACTAAACCTCCTTATTTAATGATTACATATCTAAGAGATTTCTTTTACATATTGGTTCAGTTAACATTCAGCAAACACTGTGCTAATGGTACCCACACCTATATGCTACTTTCTGACAAGAAAATATTAATATGTAGTTATTCTATTAGAATGTTAGATAGGTGTATCTACTCCAAGGACTCTTTTGTAAGATACAGATTTATTGGTCAGGCACAAATTTTTATGAGAGGCAGTCTCTTTTTCACAAATCAAGCTCTCAACTTTGTGCCTAATATGTGCAGTTTTAAGATCAGGCTTTAGATCCTCCTTCCTTGATACATTTAACTCCTTTCAGCATCACAGCTAGTCTGTATCACTTCTTTATCCTAAAATTGCTCACTCATTGTTTATGTCTTTGTAATGCTGAAAGCAGAAAATAGACCGAAGGACTCATAGATAATTTTATTTAATCTTCAGTACTACCATCAGTTAAAACAAAAACCCTAACATAGTTTTTACCTAAAGATCTGTAATTTATGTGACTGATAGCTAGTACTTGATATTATAGAACAGGAGTGATTTTGGGGAAGGACTATATTTATATATGAAACAGAGAATGTAACCATTTTAAATGCTTTTTGTACCTCCAATCAGTTTCTGGAGTTCACAGAAATGTATCACATGTCAGAGAAGAAGACAGAACCCTAAAAAATCAAAAATCATGGAAATTCTCTTTTTTGTTTTATTTTTAGACCAATTAGATTTGACATAAAAGGTATTATGTTAATGTGATTCCTTGAAATAGCCATTCCCCTAACTTTATGCTCCCTGAGGTCGACCAAACACACATCAGAAGGCAAAGCAAGCTCCCAGTCCTGCCCACTAAGAAATAGTGAACTGCTGTTAAGCACCTTTGTCAAATAACAGCTTCAAATCCTCACAGCATAAATGAAAAGGCAAACATACTTCTCCCATTACCTCCCCCTCTCCTCTCTCCCATGTCAGTTACATATGGTTTTTTCTTGCCAAGACATGAATTATATAATTAGAATTAATTCCATTTGGATACGTAAACTACAAACATGAAATTAATACTGCAACATGTCACAGTAATGTCTTATCTCCCTAGGAAACATATACACATACACAAACATAAATAAAGACAAAGTGTTTAAAGCAATAATAATAATAATAAATCCCAAATGATTTAGAAAGTATAATGTGAAATTCTGGTTAAGATGAAGTTAATGTGAATTTAATCACTGACTTTGTCAGAGTTGTTGTTCGAGTTTCTACATTCAATCTTATTGAACGCAGGTGAGAATAAAATGCTTCAGTTGTTAAACCCTTGAAATCCAGTATTTTCCCACTAGGAGAACGCATGGCCAAACTGGATATCAACACCAGTTTATGCTATCTGTGCTCCCATTTTCTGGAGAGCCTTCCAGATCCAGAAAAAATTAATTTTATTTAAGATGTTTTCACATGATCAATTTGCTTCAGGAGGGAAGATTAGACTCTTCTTTAAGGAAGTATCATTCTCTTAAACCTGCATTTTTCACCTGCTGTTCCTACTAAACCAGCGTTCAGTATTGCACAAGAACAATAAAGGAGGCATTGAGCAATCTGAATTAACGTAACCTCTTTTTTGGCATTTTCTCAAAAATATGACAAAACTAGTGGGATTGAAAAGTCCTTTGTTACTCAATTATCCATGCTTGTTCCCCAGACCTGCTCAAGTCTATGTTTTCTTGCTAAGCGCACAGGAGTTTGCCTTTGGCTTCCATGCAACACTGCCCAGATCCAGTGTAATCCTAGAAGTGTATAGATGGCATACTGGTATGAGTGACTATAGAAAGATTTCAGGGACTTTTCCAGCTAAGCACAGCAACACAAATACACTGGGAATTGAGTTCTTTGCTTAGTTTTAGGTCACTACAAATCAATTTGGTTTAGTTTCTCTGTGTGTTACTGGACACCACCCAGTTGTATGTAATACACAGTTTAAATAAACAGAAATATAAATTGAGCATTTTCCTTTTGTAAATTGCAAGGTAACTTCTAGTAAATTAACTTAGTCTGAGTGAAAAGAGAATAGGTATTTTGAGGTAAATCCCCTGTCAGCAATTACATTTCAGTACTTGAAAACTCGGCAACTGGCTGATTTTTATCCAAAACATTGTATAATTTGTCAGAGGTGTTGGATTGACAGAGACAGACTTCCATTTATCTGTACACCAGTAACTATTCACACAACAAGCAACACAGAAAGCTTCCTAACCCTGCACTACCAGCAGGTAAGGTGTCCAAGGGTAAGCTGGGCTTCAGTTTCCAGCCTCATTCAACCTTTTAGCCTTTCTGAGGAGACATTGCTAAGTCACATTGGTAAAGTGTACTGTTTGTGGATGTGTCAGAAGATCACTGATGTAGAATCACTAGGCAAGTCTTTTCATAGACAAATGATATTCTTGTGTCACACCCTTAGCACTAACTTCAAGACAATTTTTTCTTTTCTTCCTCATTGACCTCAAACATCCAGATCAGAAGTGAAGGAGAAGGAGTTATAATTCTCACAGGTGGTTTAAGCTAGGAAGAGAACCGAGTTTGTAGTCCTTAAGCCTTTGAGGAAGTGAAAGATATTCCACTAAGCGAGGCAGAGAAAGACCAATGCTTACTGTTTTTTTCCCGTGTGAGGAACTGCAAAAGCACTGGACTTGTGTTCCATTAGATGCCAGCTCCAAAGTATCCAAAGACACCACTGATTAAGCAAAATGAAACAAGCTTCTCCATCTACCCCCATCTCTTCTTTACAAGTATTTCTTTACAAAACTATGCTCATCATGTGCACTCATCACTCCTNCCGCCGCGCTGGATTCCCTCGGCTTTTCGCAGCACCTCCCTCGCCTGCCTCCGCCCCCGTCCAGTGGCTGTCCCAGCTGCCGGAGCCGCCGGCACGCCTGCTGTGCCCAGTGCTGAGCGAGCGGCGCGGTGGCGCGGCGGCGCGGGGCGGGCGGGACGGGACAGACGGGCTAGCACGGACGGGACGGGCGGGACAGCACGGACAGGACAGCACGGACGGGACAGCACGAACGGGACGGGCGGGACAGCACGGACGGGACGGGCGGCCGCCCGGCGCCAGGNCATAAATGAAAAGGCAAACATACTTCTCCCATTACCTCCCCCTCTCCTCTCTCCCATGTCAGTTACATATGGTTTTTTCTTGCCAAGACATGAATTATATAATTAGAATTAATTCCATTTGGATACGTAAACTACAAACATGAAATTAATACTGCAACATGTCACAGTAATGTCTTATCTCCCTAGGAAACATATACACATACACAAACATAAATAAAGACAAAGTGTTTAAAGCAATAATAATAATAATAAATCCCAAATGATTTAGAAAGTATAATGTGAAATTCTGGTTAAGATGAAGTTAATGTGAATTTAATCACTGACTTTGTCAGAGTTGTTGTTCGAGTTTCTACATTCAATCTTATTGAACGCAGGTGAGAATAAAATGCTTCAGTTGTTAAACCCTTGAAATCCAGTATTTTCCCACTAGGAGAACGCATGGCCAAACTGGATATCAACACCAGTTTATGCTATCTGTGCTCCCATTTTCTGGAGAGCCTTCCAGATCCAGAAAAAATTAATTTTATTTAAGATGTTTTCACATGATCAATTTGCTTCAGGAGGGAAGATTAGACTCTTCTTTAAGGAAGTATCATTCTCTTAAACCTGCATTTTTCACCTGCTGTTCCTACTAAACCAGCGTTCAGTATTGCACAAGAACAATAAAGGAGGCATTGAGCAATCTGAATTAACGTAACCTCTTTTTTGGCATTTTCTCAAAAATATGACAAAACTAGTGGGATTGAAAAGTCCTTTGTTACTCAATTATCCATGCTTGTTCCCCAGACCTGCTCAAGTCTATGTTTTCTTGCTAAGCGCACAGGAGTTTGCCTTTGGCTTCCATGCAACACTGCCCAGATCCAGTGTAATCCTAGAAGTGTATAGATGGCATACTGGTATGAGTGACTATAGAAAGATTTCAGGGACTTTTCCAGCTAAGCACAGCAACACAAATACACTGGGAATTGAGTTCTTTGCTTAGTTTTAGGTCACTACAAATCAATTTGGTTTAGTTTCTCTGTGTGTTACTGGACACCACCCAGTTGTATGTAATACACAGTTTAAATAAACAGAAATATAAATTGAGCATTTTCCTTTTGTAAATTGCAAGGTAACTTCTAGTAAATTAACTTAGTCTGAGTGAAAAGAGAATAGGTATTTTGAGGTAAATCCCCTGTCAGCAATTACATTTCAGTACTTGAAAACTCGGCAACTGGCTGATTTTTATCCAAAACATTGTATAATTTGTCAGAGGTGTTGGATTGACAGAGACAGACTTCCATTTATCTGTACACCAGTAACTATTCACACAACAAGCAACACAGAAAGCTTCCTAACCCTGCACTACCAGCAGGTAAGGTGTCCAAGGGTAAGCTGGGCTTCAGTTTCCAGCCTCATTCAACCTTTTAGCCTTTCTGAGGAGACATTGCTAAGTCACATTGGTAAAGTGTACTGTTTGTGGATGTGTCAGAAGATCACTGATGTAGAATCACTAGGCAAGTCTTTTCATAGACAAATGATATTCTTGTGTCACACCCTTAGCACTAACTTCAAGACAATTTTTTCTTTTCTTCCTCATTGACCTCAAACATCCAGATCAGAAGTGAAGGAGAAGGAGTTATAATTCTCACAGGTGGTTTAAGCTAGGAAGAGAACCGAGTTTGTAGTCCTTAAGCCTTTGAGGAAGTGAAAGATATTCCACTAAGCGAGGCAGAGAAAGACCAATGCTTACTGTTTTTTTCCCGTGTGAGGAACTGCAAAAGCACTGGACTTGTGTTCCATTAGATGCCAGCTCCAAAGTATCCAAAGACACCACTGATTAAGCAAAATGAAACAAGCTTCTCCATCTACCCCCATCTCTTCTTTACAAGTATTTCTTTACAAAACTATGCTCATCATGTGCACTCATCACTCCTTGCATGCTCAGGAAGACCTGCTGTCTGTGGAGTTCCTAGAATTTGTCCCTGTCTTATCTTTTCAGTAACACTGAGAAGAGCCGTTGTCTACAGCTCCAGCCTTTGCCTCTGTATGTGCTTTCCCCAGCTATGCCCTGGATCCAGGCTTTTGTCTCTTTTCAGCAGTGCCTAGAGACCAAAGCTCCAGCCCACATGCAAGGAGCAGCTCCTAAACATTTGGTATAAAATGAGTAATTGAAAATGCTGCATTTTCAGAATATGCTTCCTTCCAAGCAATTGAAAAGAGGAAGAGGAGGGCCACAGCTTCAGCTTTCTGCCGTCCTGATAGTGAAGCTAATTTACACTACCAATAATCTGAGCGGACTGAAAGTATGAATCTCATTGAAATTCAATGAAGGCTGCTAATTGTGAAAAACTGCGTTTACATTAGGGTTTCAGGTAGTTAAGTCTGATTTAAAGGTGAAGCAAGCTATACAAGATAGAAGGCTAGTTTAAGAGCGAACACGTTGCCCACCAAGGAATGTGAAACAGTTTATTCGCAGTTCCTTTCCCCGAGCTGGTTGTGTGCAGCCACCAAGTGTCCCCACGCATTATCCCAGCACAGCCGGCACTGCTCGCTGCCTGCAGCCCGAGCCAGGACCGCCTCACGCCCCAGGCGCTGCCGCAGCGCCCGGACCGCGCCCGCACCCGCGGGGCCGCCNGGGGCTCCCGAGGGCAGGAGGGACTGGCAGCGCGGCGGGCTGCGGGGATGGGAGTCGCCCTGAGCTGGGTGGAGGTGAGCGACTCTGCGGGGCCGGGCGGCAGAGGTGCGCGGCTCCCTTGGGATGGGCATTCCCGCCGACTCTTCCCGGAGGGACGAGCGAACTTAGGGAGGGGAGGTCCCGCGGGGGCGGCGTTGGCGGGTGGAGGAGCGCAGGTCGGGAAGCTCCGACTTCCGCGGGCAAGTCCCGCGGCTCCCGCTTAGTCACGGATCCTCCCCTGGAGTGGCTTTGCGGGTCTCGCCCGGCCGGGGGGAGCGCGGCCCGGGGGCTGAGCGGGGAGGTCCCGCGGCCGGGGCCGGGCCCGTTGGGACTCGCGCCGGGCCGGTGCGGGGCGAGGCCGCCGTGAGGGGCTGCGGGGAGGGCGGCCGGGCTTCGTCCTGAGCGGCGCCGCGCTGCGCATCAGGTACAGCTCTCGGTGCTGCTGGTAGAAAGCTCTCTTTCAGCTTTCCAGCGTTATTTTAAGCGCTCAATCAGTCGACGGCGAGAAACATTTAGTAACGTGTTTAAATTGGCCTAAAGTGAGTGGTTTTGGCAGAGGCGTTGGTGGGGTTTGAATGCGGTTTAGACGAAGAGACAGGGTAGCGTCCCGTTGGGACGGTATTGCTAGAGTGGATCGGGGTTTGCTCTCGCACCCGTTTTCTGTGGGAACGGGTGCAGAGAATGTATTCAGCTTAAAAGTTTTCCCTGGTTCTTTCGCATACATTCTGCAAGGAAACCTGTATCACTGAAAGTGGTGTCTTCAGAGTCACCTTTTGTGCACAATAATTATTTCAAGGCGGGGGGTGGTTTGTCTGGGGATTTTTTTGTCATGTCCACTGGCTAAGTGTACTGGAAGCATCCTTTCTTGACTGAATTTATTTTTGCTTTGCAAATATATAGGTTTTGTCATTCATGGGTAGTATTTGTAACAGTACTGAACTCTGTTGCTTTTACCGTGTTATTTTCTTGCATTGATTTATGTGGAAACGGGGAATAAATGTTTGTACACTAGTTCAAGGTGTGCTTATCCAGCAAATTAAATGCGTGATTGTACAAGTCTGGTCTGGTTTTGACTTACATGAAATCACAGAGTTGGTAAGGTTAGAAGAAACCACAGTGGGTCGTCTGGGCCAACCTCCCTGCTCAAATCAGAGTAATGCTGAAGGTGTGGTGGAATGGGCTTCAACATGAGCCAAAACTGAGTTTACAACCTCCAGATCTAAGCATTGTTAATCCCAAGGCAAATTAGTTGTGTCTTCAGTTCTGTCTCTTGTAGTGAAAAAGTAAATCTGGCATTATGTGTGTCTACTCAGAACATGTTCCTCCTTTTTGCTTGTATAGGCTGACAGTGTACATCATCACTAGAAGACAGCTGCACAAGCTGGTATTCCTGCTCTTAAACTTTCAGCCTTAAGGGTATTCCCAAGTGGAAAGCATGCTTCTGTAACTGTTTCCATGGGGGAAACAAGCAGGATTTGTTCCTCTGCTGGGTGACCAGTAGTGTGTTCGTTGAATTAAACTAAAGAACAAAAAACATGTCTTTGCTTAGGAGGATCTCCAAGTACTTGTCTTCACTGAGGAAGCACACTTATAATTTAATGATGAAGACAAAGCTCTGAAGTGCAATGCTTTGACAAAAGATGCAGGAAAAAAATGCACGTAAACAGAATTTGCTCAGATACAAATTGGGGCCACAAAATTTTCTACCTACACTGTAAGATAATGTTATGTTATTTCTACTATGGTATCAAGTGAACTAGTGTTATTGGTATCTTTATTAATATTACTTTAGTATCTTAAGGTAGTTCTGTAGATCAGATGGAGTTTGTTAGCATGTTCTTTTTTCTTCAGTGCCTTCCAAATTTAATGTTAAACTTCTGTTTCTAATACATCAACAGAAATTGGCTCCGTTTAGGGCCAGTTGGAGAGAGATGAAGGACTAAATTCCCTTTCTCAAGTTAATTACTCAGTTTATACAGTTTTTGTGCTGTGAGTGCTCTTAGTCAGGCCTTCCACTAGTAACTGTAGGGTGCTGGCAGACTGAGAAGGTTTGGGAGTTCATGGGAGAATAAGTCTTGTTAAATTTGGACAGTTCTTAGTTCCTAACATGTAACATGATCGCTGGCCTTGGCAAATGCAGTTTAGCTTTAAAACTGATCACTACATTTGAGTTTGAAGTTTTATGTTTTCAGTGGAATAATAGATTAGATTATTTGAAGGCCAAAGGGTAGCTCATGCAAGTAATCTCACAGACGTCAGTGTAAGAATTAGCATGAATAAGTCATGTTATTTGACCTGAAATGTTAGCTTTCTGATAAATGGTAAGTCTACCAGTAGTTTTGTATCTAGGTTCAATTAAAAACTTTGCTTTTTTCCAGATGCAAGGATTTAGAGAATACTAATTTGTTGGTAGGTGCCACTCAGCTTGTGAACATGAATGGAGTTGATAATTTCATTTGTTAGATAGGTGCTCATGATTATGAGGGTCTTACTCTTTCCAGTTATAAATTCCTGGTGGAGTTACAGTTTGGAAAGGATCTATGATTATTCTGTGCAAAAGATAGGCTTGTATAACTATATGGTAATTGATAGGACTGTTACTCAGGAGTCTTGCATTCCTTTTGCGACAAAATACCTTTGAAATTTATGGTTGTTCAGGATGGACAAAGGGTCTTTTGTAGCCGACATTAAATCAAAGACAAAAAAAATGGGTCTCAAACTCCTGCCTTCATGAGTCACATGGGTTTGTCTTCAGCTGTGAGCTGAATATTTTGTATGCCACAGGTACTCAACCTGTGAGTGCTACTACATCAGCTTCAAGACAGTTTTATTGCAGGTGTTATGCAGTGGAACTGGTACAAGATTTTAGAAGTGTATCTTGCAGTTCCAAGTCCCAGACTCAGTGTTTTCTGTCTTTCTTTTATTGATGAGTTCTGTAGCACAGAAATATAAGTACTGTTTGATACAACAGCTGCTTTTCTGCTGGTGCCTTATAAAAATGTGATTTTGTTGTTCTGTTCTAGGTCCTCTTCTGCTGGGTGCTTAAATACAGTGTTCTTACCAGCTCATAGAAAAAGCATAGTTAGTAGCACGATTAGCTTATTTTTGTTTGTTTTAAAAGAAGACTGTAGAATGTCAGTTATACTAGATGAGACAGTATATAGAAAAGAAATACTTTATAAAGTTCCCCAGTCTTCTTAAAATACTTCTTCAATATGTAGAATTTATAGAAAATTACTAGACCTTATCACAGTATTTATGTTGTCTGAAATCTGCATGAGTACCTCAAGTGATGCCTTAGTTACCAAAAAAGAACAACCCTTCACAAATTCAGCACTATATTCTCATTTATGGTGTTCCTTAAAGGAGTCATTGAGGAGTTAAGGTCTAAGAGATCCATCAGAAGGTTTGCCAGAAGTTGTCATGTTTGAAAATATGTGACGTGTTTAGAAATGGTAGAACTAGAAAGACAAGGAGTAATGTCATTATTATAATTATGGAAATGTTATTGTACACACATAACAAAACTCAGCATCTTTTACTGATGCTTTTAGTGTTTGAAATATTCTCTTAATAAGTCCCTTTCTTTAGAGAAAAAATTACTGTGCCTCTCTGCCTGGATTTATTAGACATCTAGGCATGCCTGACTGTGAATGCTGCTAAATTCCATGTTTAAGTTCTCAGTTCCCAACCAGACTTTGAATATCTTTGTTTCTTTTGCACCAAATTAATTATGGACATAAGCTGACTGGATGGGTTTCTGATGGGTTTCTTCATGTTTTGAAGTGACTTTGTTCCACCATTACTTATTCATAGCATAGTCCAAGTATTCCTATAAGTTGAATTAAAAATGCTTTCCTTTTTTCACCCTCATCTATATTTCAGCAAGTCAGCAATGTGGTGATTGTGGTTTATTTCTGAGAAGGCTAAGCACTTTTTCTTGTAGAGGTGGTGATGTTGAAAAAAGCCACATGGAGTCTAGTTGTACAAAGTAAATTTTTTTAGCTGATATGTTTGTGGGGGCTGCACACAGGAATGGTTCAGATTTAAATAAACTTTTCTGAAGTTGCTTTCAAGTCATCTACTCACCTGTGTGATGACTTTCAAGTATTTACGAATGTTTGCTATTGACTAACTGGTTTCAGTTGTAGTAGTCTAACGTGGGCAATGGTACCATCTCCTGTCCCCCTGCAGAGACTTACATTGAACCCTGAGGAGAAGTGCTAAAGGAGGCCTAGAATGCAATTCTGGCATAATCCTGTTTCCTAGAATGTCTTAGTAGAGGTTCCCTAAGTATTTTCCCCATGTGGAGACTGAAGTGCCAACATGACTGTATTTCCTCAGGCTGTGTAGGGTAGTGATGCCATATTCTGTATCAGAGTTTCAGTAGGACTTTGGAAGATGCTTGCTTCAGTGCATCAGTCTTCCCAAACTGATGAGTTTTATTTCTGTGGTACAAACTATTAGCTTTGGTCATTGGGCTGTTGACTGAAAAAGTCTCAGAGACTGTTATAAACCACCCCCACACGCCCACCCCCCCTCTTTCAACCTCCACCAAATATTGTGCTTCTTAGCTTCCAGAGAAATTTTAACAGCTCCAAGATCAAGATCCAAGAGACCTGTAAAGTCCATAAAGTGAAGCTCAGGATGAAATCACAGTGTAATTTCTTTTTTAGGGTGTTGCTGTTCAAGCCAAGAGAGCTTGGAAAGGAGAGTGAGGAAGAAAAGTGTAAACTGAGCAGAAACAACTATTTACTTTTTATTTTCCCCTACTTACAGTAAGATGAAACTTTCAGAACTCTTATTTTTTTGAAAAGTAGGAAAATTGAAGGCATAAGCTGGATGGTCTTCTTTTTGGCATGCCTGGTCCTCAGCTGACTCCTGCTTACATTGTTCACTGATACAAATATTTGAGGTTTATAAAAGCCTTTGTCCTTCCCTATTTCTCTCTGCATCAGAACAAGTCCTCTAACTGAATACAAGGGTTTTTGAAAACTTTTTGTCTACTTTTTGGTGCTTATATCTCTGTATACCTTTTCTCATGTGTTTATATGGCTCTAGGTGCACGCATAGTGTTCTTTTAATCTTTTCTGATGTGCCATCTTTTGTGTGGTCTTCTACTCTGCAGAACATATCTTGATGTTTCCTCCTCCATTAAACCTATATACTTCCATACCCCAAAGTATTAAGGAAAATGCAAACAACCTGCCTGAAGTTGAAATAATCAGACTTGTGACAAACATAACTACTTTTATGGCATCTCTGCTTGTCTTGCTTCATCAGTACTTTGTAAACTCTTTTAAGAGGAAACCTGCTCAGGCGTTGTCACTGAAGGGCTTTTTAGTTTGCTCTAGGATTAATGGAGGGTGTGGGTAATACTGTGCTCTTGAGGGAATACACCATGCAGACAAGGATTTTCTGGATAGTGTAAAACTTTTATAAGAGCTAGAGAAAGGCCTCTTGCTCATCTCCCAGGTGACAATTGGATATAAGGAGGTGAAACATTTCCAGTCTGGATAAGAGGGAACAAAACTTGCTTGTAATTGTCCCCTGTCCTTTTTTTGCACTGTATAGGACACAAGTTGCTGTACAAGAGAATTAAGTACCAAAAGTGTAGGTTTTTTGGCACTGAGGTCCATAATGGAGAGCCATCCAATAGCACATTCCACTCCTGAATCCACTTACACAGGCCTAAGTGATTAAGTTAGCACTTTTAGATGAATTAAGGGGAGATCTGTGAGTTGAACTGAATGCAGACCTTGGCTTGCACAGCTTGGTATTTGAAAAATAAAATATATTTTAAAATCTTTCTAATGGCAGTATCCTGCAACAGTTGAAAGGCTAAAGAAAAGAATGGATTTCTCAGTGTTCATCCTCCTGTTCAGTTCTCGTAAGAACTCAGTCAGCCAGCTATGAGTTTTGCAGATGACTGATGTCTGTACCTAAGTGGCTAGTTGCTCTCTGTAAGCCAACTTATTAAAAAGTAAAATATTTAATGTATTTGAAAACAGTAAAGATTTATGTCAGGAGGAAAGTCTTTGAACTTGAACACATTACCATTACAGTCTTAGAAAAAGCTGGTGTTCTACATAAAGTGACTATATGAACATGGTGACCATAAAGAATACAGTTTTTACAGACATGATTAACACTGGAGAAAATTAATGAAAACCAAGTTATTATCAGGCAGTAATAATCCTATTGCTGTATTCTGGAAAAACACATAAAAATACCCCCATGGAACAGCATTTTAAAATCAGTGGTGCTACTTCTGCTGTTAAGTCAGTGAATATTGTATGTGCCAACATTTACTGTGACACAAGACTTTCCGACATAAGTGTCCTCCCTATTACATCTAAGTTGCTCCAGCCAAAATTTAAAAATAGCATAAAAACTTTACTGCATTTTGGTTCCAGTCTGGAAAAATAAGGAGTTGATGGAAGAAGTCTACAGTCTTACATGTCTGAAAGGAAAGACATCAAGACTTCATACCTGGGCAGTATGAAGTGTTTCTCTTGCTCTTTTTAGCTTTTTATCACCTGGTATAGACTTGAATAAGGCAGAATATCACAGAACAGCAGCCAGAAGCTTACCATTCATTGTTACCCCCCTCCTCAGCAGTAGCTTCTATAAATTTGGGAAATATTTTTATTGAAATCCAAAATCTTAGTAGGGGATGACTACAGAAGACAGAATGAGACCCAAAGATGATGGATGAAATAAGTGTGGCTTGAACAAAGCAGTTTGAAGTGCAGCAGTAGACAGCATGATTTGAAGTAAACGAGTGATTGTTTTGGGCCATGATTTCCAACAGAAGTTTCTGTAACCAGCTGTTTATGCATTGGCAATGAAAACCTGCTCTGCCTAAAATTTCGCATAAAAGAACTAATAGTTTATTAAATGTTAAAGACTGCCAGTAAATATATATTTTCAACAGGAATTGTGAAATTTGGATGTAGTTTTCCAAAGTGATTTAACAAAATATGTTACAGAACAGAACAGCTGTATTTATGTTGTGCACTTTCTTTGTCTTTAATCCTATGAAAAGATATCTGCTGTAGTACAAGGCAAGCAGTTGCTGAAGGTAAGTCCTAAATGTCTTGATATATTACCTATGGGTGCACACTTGAAAAGTAATAAAGTAAAATAGCATGGCATGAGCTAATTAATATTAATGATAAGAATACTGACTCCTTTTATACCATTTTCCTGTTTTTGTGTCCACTAGCCTCTTTAATTTGCAAAGAATGTGATATTAATGCAGAACTGCAACATGTATAACACAACAGACCAAAAAAATCCAGTTTTTCAAAGTATGTTTGTTCATTTGTTTTAAGAAAAGCTCTGTCAATTCTAGTTTGACTTTAAAATTAATAAGATGGTGTGAAATGTTGTGAGGTCTCGCTACCAATGCTACAAGGTTGTAATTGGTCAAAATAGAACACTCTTCATGGAGAGCAAACAAGAGATAACAGATTTATGCCTGAGCCTTTAATTTCTATTTTCTGAATTTTCATTTTTTCTGCTCACCATAAAGAATTGTTTTATATTGTCATCTTCTTCAGACGCTTAGCTCTTTGTACATAAAAATGACAGTTGTCACTGAGAAAGCGAAGACAGCTGATTATATCTTTACCTGTAGTCTGTGCATGGAATTCTTTCCCACACTTGGGTGGCTCAGTAACTGTTGTACTTGATTAGATTTGCTTGATATACAAGTGAAAATTTTTCATCCTACTGCAAAAGCTATGCATATTCATGCTGGGATCTCTGAGTCATGCTGTATTCATCTATTATGAAGAACAATACAAATGTTCATTTGAACAAATGAGCAAAATTAATGGCAGATGAAAAGAATCCCTTATGCCTAATTCTGTAATGTCCACAACTCTATATATCTGCAATTACATTACTCTTCAGGATCATTAAGAGTAAAGATTTAGGATTCTAATACAAAAAAGGGCTTAAATAAGTTTAAGAAGAACATAATGGCCAAATGTTTTGGAATGTATCATATGATCTTTATTTGAATAGATACAGTGAAATTGTATTTTATATCTTGCTTTTTTTCTTACAAAAATACACCAAAGCTAGCAGCATATTTTTCTTTAGTAGTGCATAAACAACATTGTTGCAAAAAGAAAGGAACACAAATGTTATTTTCCCAACTCTTTTAATTGGATATTTCATGTGGACATTGGAATAAATCTTGAGCTAGAGTAACTGTCCAAAGTCTTCCAAAAAGTCAGTTGAGCTGTGACCATGTCAGTATTTCACTTTATACATTTACTCAGTTTCCTGCTATCTGGATTTTATTGCTTTGCTGGGA
Organism: Aleadryas rufinucha; assembly: GCA_013397815.1. Classification (NCBI taxonomy): domain Eukaryota; kingdom Metazoa; phylum Chordata; class Aves; order Passeriformes; genus Aleadryas; species Aleadryas rufinucha. Next base: position 1,440,934 of record VZTH01004621.1, read on the forward strand.
TCATTAATTTTCATTCATAGCTTTGAATAGTTTTGGCGTTCTTGATGTGACTGTATTCAGTCAACAAGAAGCTCTGCCTCTGTCCTTATTTGTCTTTGCCAGGCCCATCTCAGGAAGTGAGAACAATGTCAAAAAACCTCAGATGAGATAAAAACCTAAATGTACAGAAAGTATTTATTACAGCCTTTCGTTTAAACACTGGACAAATATTAGCAAAGCTCACTCTGAAATGCCAGAGTTAGAGGAAGGTGCATTCAAAGTCCTCAGGGCTACAAAGTGCTCAAACAGGGCTGGAGTGAGTACCAGGAATTTCTTGGCTCCTGTACTCAAATTTAGTTTGCAGTTTTATTTCTGGGGGATGGGACACTAACATCATTGTCTAATGAGGCCTGCCAAACAAAATAGAAGGCATGCTTGGTGGTTCAGGAGTAAACCTCTGTCCTAGTCAGCTCATTTCATGTGTGTCTGTTTGCAGGACTGAGGCTTAAGGAGAAAACTAAAAGCAGGGAATGTAGGAGCATTCCCTATCAGTATCATATGTGAACAAAGCAAGCAGCTTGCCTCATTACTTGCCAGCATCAATAGCTACACTTGTGGATGCCACTGAGTAATTTTGGGCTCCATCCCATTCACATTTCAACTCTTGGTGTCTAGGTAGTAGAGACAAGGGATGCTGGAAGTTGTGTTTGTTTTGTTGTCTAAATACCTCACTATGGATAGACAGTTTAGTGTACAAAAGAAGAGATTTCCCCATAAAATGTAAGAATGGAATTGCAGCTTGGTTTTGCTTGGAAGTAACCTAATTTGAGACTAGAATGGGAAGTGTGAGTAAGCAAAGAAAGGAAACACAGTTTTTGGATGAGCATCTCTTTTAATCCTAGGAGATTATATTCTAGATGAACAGTGTTGAAGTTGTCAGATGTATTTAAGCACAACAGTTTTCATTATCAGGTTCTTAGGATAATTAATGTAATTCTGCTACTTAGTTTGCTGATGTAACAACTTTATTAATACATGATTTTTAGGCATTCAGAGAAGCAAGCTGAGGACAGGTTTGTACATGTTTCCTGGGGATCTTTAGAAAGCTAGCCCACCTTTGACATTTCTTGCCTTTTTTAACTTGTTTTTGTTTGGTTTTGATTTGTTCCTACATAGGATTGTGTATATTAGATATGATCATTTTTTTAGCATATGATTTATTTTCTGTCAGCTTTTTTATATTTGTTAGAAGTATTGCATGTTGCGTAATTCTTGAAAACACTGGCAACAATGTTGGAGTGCTCTTAATTTTTAAAAAGCCTTTGCTTTATGCTATGTTATGTTGTTATATGTGTATAATTTATTTGCATGTATGTTTAATCAACTTCCAAACTTCAATTGCTTAGCAACTTCACTGTTTCTCAGTTTGTTCCTGTGGCACTTCTCTTGCAGAGTTCAGCCCATAGTAACCATTGTAAATTAATAAATATTTACGTTTATATGAATGGTTGCAAAAAATTACATTTTACCCCTAACTTTAAAAAAAAATTAAAACTCCTGTAAGAGTTCACCATTTACAGTGCCTGAAAAGAAGGGAATCTGCTGCAGCCTGACACAGCATGAGCAGAAGTACAGTGCAGTTTGTGAGCAGTGAGTGCTAACCAATATACGTGCACATGCACACAACTTGTGATGGCAAAGTTAAACTTCTGCTGTCAGGCAGAATGCTCTGTTCTACCCTGAAGCTGACACATGAAAGGTAGTCAATATGTAAAGTTTACTGCTTTGCGTGTTTCAAGAATCAGCTATAGAATTACTTGGCATTATGTATCTAAATCTTTCTGTTTGAGAATTAATGCATGCAACAAGCATCTGAATGTTTCTTTCAGCATGCAAAATATTCTGATGTACTTTTTTTGAAAAGATCTTAAGAAATTATTTCATAGAATGATATCTCTTATAATAGAAGGCATATCCTTTTTCCAACACATTTTCTTTTGTCCTGTTGCTCACATTAGACAACCATCACTAGGAAGAAAGGTAGACAAACCAGGTTTTCATGATACTGTTCATGAACTTGCTGCCCACAGTGATTTGTGGAAATTCTCTTTTTTTTTTTTTTCAGTAGCTTCTTGCCTTGATAATGGGATGAGGATTGGGAATCAAAATCTTGCTTGTTACTTAGGAGTTCACAGTCTTGCTGTTAAAATGTCACATGAGAGAACGTGTGGGTAGTGAACTGAAGAGATGCCTACTTACATACTTACTGAGATTAATAAAGATTTTGGATAACCTCTCCATGCTGGTCTGTCAGCTTTTAGTTGGGTTTTTTGTTGTTGTTGTGTGCAAGTATTTTGGAGGGGTTTGTTTGTTTGTTTTTCAAATGCTGAAAGTCTTCCTTGTGCAAGAAGTCATGGCCATGCTCTGATGTATTTGTAGTCTCTGGAGAATTGGAGCTTAAGTAGGTTTTTTGGTTTGGGGTTTTTTTTTACTTTCAGAAAACATCTCTTTCTCTCTTAGTGTCTTGGCAATATACAGAGTATCTGTGCATTTCTGTGCAATATATACCCAATAGTATAACAGGATTGAGAAGATTTATGCTCATGTTGGAAACATATTTTGTCATAATGTCCACATGCCTACATGTTTTCTGGTCATTGTGGTTTATTTATTTATTTGTTTCTTCTAGAATGGTTGCCTGGGGAAAACAGCACTGCTGTGTTGGCAGAATACAGGACATTTTCTTGAGATTCAGGATTGTTCAAGCAGTCCTTTTACTTCAGTTGTTCCTGGCTACAGCAAGCAAAGGTAAGAGAATTTTTTCCTGATTTGTCTGGTGTTGGTATTCCAAATAAATAACATTAGTCTTGATGAATAGGACTTTGGAATATATTCAGGACAGGCAAGTTTTTTCCTCTTGAAATCAAGAGAAAAAACTGTCACTGACAAGAAATGAAACAGTTGGTGCTTAGCATTTTGGATGCCTTTTATGTTTTCATAAAAAAATCATTGGAAGTAACTTCTTCGAGGCTATGGATGAGAAGAGAACCAAAACACAATTTGTAATAACAAGACAAATTATTTTATTGCTGGGTTTTTTTGAACTGAAGTGCTACTATTTTCAGAACATGTTGTTAAATCTTTTACCCTGCTCTTACAAAATCACCACAAGATCCTTTGAGCTTCGCTGTACTTAGGGCATGTGTGAGTGTAGAACATCTCCTGCACTGATGTTGGTTGTGGATCTGAATATAGCTAAGGAAAAGGTAATAAGGTCCAAAACATGTAACAGAAATGACGTATTTGAACTTGGCAGTTTATGCTCTTTATGTAACAGTAAATGAAAAATAAATTCATAAGGTTCTTGTACAAATTGGATAACTGATGTGGTGATGCTTTTGTGTGACATAAAGTAGAATAAAGTGAAGTAAAATAATTTGTGTTTCTTCATGGCTATTCTGTAAACTGATTGTTAGTCTGTCACTACTGTGGACCTCAGGTGATAAAGATAACAGTGCTTGTCATTCATAAGTTTCCTTATATCAATAGTGTGTAATACATTTATTATGTTAATAATGTGCTTAGAGTATTAAAAAATTGGTAGCGTTTTTTGCCACGTACTTACTTAATGGCTAATTTCAGAAGCTGCATTTGTGGCATGTTATTTTACTCTAGAAGGTTAGAACTTCTTGCAGTTCAAATTTACTGCCTGATTTTTTAAAATTTAAGTATGCCTGCTTAACAACATTGTACAAGCAATGAGATTTCATAGGTTAGAGACTAGACTATTTCTTACTCTTAATTCTCCCAATATAGTAATTTTCACAAAATGTTTCTATTGAGACGGAATCTGAGATTCAGGTGATAGACCTGCTACTAGGATGGAGAGATTTTAACTTCTTGTATGTTAAATAGTAAAAAGGACAGAGCTGCTCAGCAGATGGATGGATGTCATAGAAGAGTTTCTCCAGGGAAAATTTGATTGTATCTAAAGTTCTGAGGAAGCAGGCAAAGAGGGATTTAGTTTTTCACCTTTGTATCACTGTCACTGTAACACTATCAGTGATAAAACTGTCAGTAATCGTCAAGAAAAGCTGAACTGACACAAGAGTGTGTTTGTTTTCCCCATATTTTATTGGGATTTTTTGGTTTTAGGGTGTTAGTACTATCAGCAGCATTTCTACGCAGTTCTTGCCTCATCTGAGGTGCCAAAATATGTTTGTGATCTCCAAAAAATATTAAGAGAGAAGAACTTTCTGTGTTCTTTCTGGTGCTCAGGATGCTGGATAATGTGATGTTGTTTATCCCCAGCTAAACAAATAGAACTGTGAATGAAAAGGAGGGATGACATTGATTTTGAGGAAACAGTTCTTAGCTTCAGATTTTTGACATATTCAACAGAATCAAGTGACCCACATGTAGAAAGTTTAGAGTTTTAAACTTTTTATAAAGAACAGTTATGAGCTGTAGATGGAATAAGTGAGTATACAAGAGTCTTTTCATGTCATTTTTAATGGACTGTAGTGAGCTGAATTTGTCACAGGTGGCAAACACTTGCAAGGAAGTTAATGACTATTGCTGTTACTAGTTAAAAGCCACACTGTGCAGACACATAAACTTGTGACTATTTTTATTCAAGAGAATACCTGACCATATTAATGCTCAGCTATACTGATACAGTGGTTATTAGTAATATAAGGAAAATAACACTGGTGCTTGTGTACTGAGAGAATCTGCCCCTGTAGGTCGAATTCTTAATACCTGCGGTTGGCTACCTCTTGTAAAGATATAAATTATCACTATCTAAGAATGTTTAGAAAAAAGGAGGAGATTGCATTTTTGGTTTATGTTGTCATTCTCAGAAAGTTTATTTTAAGCATTTGTAAGTATATGCATATATTTCAGGGCTTCTTTTAGGGCTTAAGAGAACGTGCTTATTAAGTACATGCTTTTACGTTTAGTGAGGGTGAAACCACCGGGTGTTGTATCTGTTAGAGATAAGTATAGTAAGAGGAAAGAATTTACATTTCTGAAAAGGCTTATATGCCAAAATACATCAAAAGACATTGAGAAGTCAGCCCATGATTACTATTGCATGGAGTTTCACTCCATATTATGGGGTTTTTAAAAAATTATCATCATTATTTATTTTTTCCTGATTTTTCTTACTCTGGAGATGTTTGAAGCATTCTTTCCACTATACTACCTTTTCTGTGCTGTGGTGATAAAGGTGTGTTCATGGCTACTTTTCTGAATGTATTGTGCTATCTGGATGCAAGGAGATTAATTATAGGACAGGAATGCCACTGTCAGAGCACAGACAGTTCCAGCTCTTCAGTTCTGTGGTCAAGGGTGGGTCACAGCCCACAAGCACCATTGCTAGAGAAAATAAGTGATGATTAACAGATCTTCCAAAGGCTTTACTGTAATGTCATCTCCTACTTACATTGCATCCACCCACATATCGGGGAGACTTAGTCAAGATAATACTGATAATTAATTTTTAACGTAATGCTGTACTGCACTCACTTGGAACAGCAAAGCGCATTTTCTGACTATGATTATGATTTCCTTCGTGCTTTTTCAGCATTCTTTGGGTAGATAAAGCGTATTAAAATTTCCAACCCTGTCTTGTAACAATTCAGATAGTATTGGTATCTATTCTATTAACTTTGGCATCCCTTTTTGGCACTTTCTTTTTTATGACTGTTTAGAGCAAAGTGGGCCAGCTTTCCAGTTTCCAGAAGGGTAGACCTCTCTGTGTAAACACTTTTCTTAGTTTAAATTAATTCTTTAAGGCCTTATATATTGATCAACAGCAGACTTTTTGAATTATATAAAGCAGGCCAGGAGAATCATCAGCAGATTGATCTCATTTTGCATAATTTCTGTTGGCTACCTGTCTTATGACTGTTTTCATCTGCAAGTTTATGTTCACTCTGGCTCCCTTGACAACTTTGAAGTGACAATTTCCCTAAAGAACATAAGAGAATTTAGCAGCCCTTTAATTCACTGTTGGCGCATCAACACTGATTTAATGCTTAACATGAAATTAAGCCTCTCTCAGAATTTGTTCATTTCCAAAACCAAGTCTGCTGATGATACTTCAAGTTTTGCTTAGTATTTTTGCTCAGGAATAGAATTCTAGTCTGTCAATTTGGATAGTCAACAGTGACTTCAAGTTTTGAAGCTGTGTCAGGAAACTTCCTTTACTAGTCAATTTGGCCATCTATGCATGTTCAAGATTGCTTTCAGGAATTTTGGAGGCAATGAGAGTTATGCAAGTATACTTCTGACATATACTGTGTGAGGAACAGGTGCTGCATCAAGTCTTTCAAAACTTTCAACAAAATTTCTACTTAATAATGAAAGACTTGAGCAATTTTTTTATTTGGAAAGACTATGTCATCAGTGTTGGCATGTTACTAGCTGGCTCTTTCCTTTATAAAAGCAGTTTCCTTATGATCTGTCCATGCTGTAAGGTGGTAGATCTATTTTAATTTTAGTTAAAAAGGTGGGTACATTTGAGCCTGTATGTAAAAATCTCATCTTCTGTGACACTTTCCCCTCCCATCCAGTCTTCCTCATCCAGCTTTTAAGTAATTTTAAAAATTAATTTTCTATGCTGAAGTGTTCTTAGCTGAGTATCCCAGATTTTGCTTTCAGACTCTGACAAGTGGCCAAACTGAGTGAGTGAATTCATGCTGCAGGGTTAGGCAGGGGAGGCTTGCTGTTGGGTCAAGTACATCTTTCTTCTCCATTGCCATTTAGAACCAATCTAAGTATTAATTCACCATTCGAAATCCATTGTCTGTGAGTTAGGATTTTCACCTAATTCAGCCTGTACCCTGAGAGTTTTTTGTTTGGTCTATAGCCTTGCATGGTACTTCCCTGATGTATGCTGAACTTCAGGAGTGGTTCAGGGTTGTGAAAAGTGCCTGTGAACTTCTGCTAGTTAGCATCACAGAGTCTTGAAGCTATAGGATGCAACATGAATAGGTACCAAAGGCTTTCTGTGAAACTGGATTGATATATTTTGTGTTTCAGTCTTTTTCTGGTAGCTTGTACCTATCAAGCTGCGCTCGAAGTTAGGAACTTTTTCCTTATTTTCACTTGTTGCTATTGAAAAAGAAATTTGAGAGCCTGGAGGTCAAGAGACAAAAAAGTTGTTGTAACTGGCCTGATGAAAGCTGGTGCTCTGGTTGCTTGAGAACATCACAGAAGAGCTGGCTGCGATCTTGACAGCTAACTAGGACTGTGAATGTAACCTACCCTGGAAAAAAACCCCCTGATCCAAGTTGCCTGGAAGTTTGTCTTCTTACAGGGGAGCTAATGGAAAAGGAGTTTTTCCTATGTTGGCTGATCTTTTTCTGCTTGCCACCCCTGACCAATTATGATTAATCCCACAAGTCCTCTGGAGCGTACATAAAAGCTCTGCATATATTGACAAATAATGATCTCCTTAAAGGTGTCAGTAATGTGTTCTCTTGCACTGGCTGAGCATCTGCCAGGCTGTTTCGTTTTTCTGTTGTTCCATTTCACGTTCCAAAGGAACTTTTTCTTAGTTTGTTGCTGATGTGTACGCCATAAAGCAAGCAAGTATGATAATGATTATACAGTTGGAGTGTGCATATTTTGACAAGGTAAGAGTCAGCTCCAAAGAGTTTACATCTACAGCCACAAAAGTCTGTCCTTTCCTGTACTGGGGCAATGGAGGAAACAAGGCACCTACAAGAACCGAGCAGTTATGATCAAGTTTCAGTGTTTGGGGCATTGTCTGGAACTACTTGTTTTATAGGGAAGGTGCCCTGCTGGACCTGTTTTTTATGAACAGAGGGGGCTGGTGGATGATGTGATGGTTGGAGGCCTCAGCAGTCACAAAATGATGAGTTTTCGATTTATGGAGAAGTAAGGAGGGGAGTCAGCAGAACTGCCACCTTGGATTCTGGAAGGGAGACTTTGGTGTGTTTAGGGGACTGGTTGATGGAGTCCTTGGGAAGCAGTCCTGAAAGGCAAGGGAGTCCAGGAAGGCTGGACATTCTTCTTCAAGAAAGAGATCTTAAAGGGGCAGGAGCAGGTCATCCCCTGCTGAAAGATGAGCCAGTGGGGAAGATGACCAGCCTGGCTGAACAGAGAGCTTTGGCTGGAACTCAGGAATGAAAGAAGAGATTATGACCTTTGGAAGAAGGGCCAGGAAACTCAGGAGGACTACAAGGATGTCTTAATATTAGGCAGGGAAAAAATCAGAAGGGCCAAAACCCAACTAAAATTTAATCTGGCTACTGCCATAAAAACCAAACATGTTTCTATAAATACATTAGCAACAAAAGGGCTAAGGAGAATCTCTAGCCTTTACTGGATGAAGGGGGAAATTTAGTGAGAAAGTATGAGGAAAAGGCTGGTGTACTTCATGCTTTCTTTGCCTCAGTCTCAGAGTACCCAGTGCTTTGAGCTGGAAGACAGGAATGGGGAGCAGAATGGAGCTTCAGTTGTGTGAGGTTCAACAAGGCCAAGTGCCAGGTCCTGCACTTGGGTCACAACAGCCCCATGCAGCACTACAGGCTTGCAGAAGAGTGGCTGGAAAACTGCATGACAGAAAAGGATCTGGAGGTGTTGATCCACAGCTGCTGAACATGAGCCAGGGTGTGCCCAGGTGGCCAAGAAGGCCAATGGCATCCTGGCCTGGATCAGCAATAGTGTGGCCAGCAGGACCAGGGCAGTGATTGTCCCAGGGCAGTGATTGTCCCTCTGTACTGGGCACCGGTGAGGCCACATCTCAAATCAAGTGTTCAGTTTTGGGCCTCTCATTTCAAGAAAGACAGATATTGAGGTGCTGGAGTGAGACCAGAGAACGGCAACAGAGCTGGTGAAGAGTCTGGAGCACAAGTCCTGTGAGGAGCAGCTGAGGGACCTGGGATTGTTTAGCCTGGAAAAAAAGGCTTATGGGAGACCCTATGGCTCTCTACCTTAAGGGAGGTTGTAGCAAAATGGGAGTCAGTCCCTTCTTCCACGTAACCAGTGAAAGGACAAGAGGAAATGGCCTCAAGTTGCATCAGAGGAGGTTTAGATTGGATACCAGGAACCATTTCTTTGTGGGAAGGGTTGCTAAGCATTGAATCAAGTTGTGGAGGGAAGTAGTTGAGTCCATCCCTGGAGGTGCTTAAAACATGTGTAGATGTGGCACTTGGGGACATGGTTTAGTGGTGGACTTGGCAGTGCTGGGTTTACAGTTGGACTCAGTGATCTTGGAGGTCTTTTCCAGCTTAAATGATTCTGAGAGTCTACCATGGTCATCCTTGGTCTTGTGCGTAAGTTTTACTTCAGAGTTTTCATGAGCAGCTACGATTTATTGACTGCCTCCAAATTTGTTACTTCCCCACCACAAAAATAAATCCAGAAGAGTAGGTTACAAGATTGTTTCTTAATGTGTTGTTTTGAAAACTCCTAGGAAAATGCCTAGAAACAGTAGTGTATGGAAGAATAACTTTCATATAAAAGATCTTTTTTAAGACTAAATAATTTTACAAATCACCTTTTCTTTATTTAGATCAGGAGGATTTCCTAGGGCGATACAAAGCTGTCTTTAAGACTGCATGTGAAGATCCTTGGAGTATGTCATCAAGAATTTCTCTGCATCCCTTGAGAGAATTCCTTGTCTGTGTGCACCTCAAGCTGTATTCCTCAAATGGTTCATGGACAGCATATGTATATGCTGAAAAAACTCTTCACACCAATCTCTCTGCAAATAAGTATGATCTTGGACTTACAGGAGATCATGGTAAATTGAAGATATGGTTGTTCGGAAAACAAATAAATACAACTGTAAGACTTCGTAAAAACACTTGGAACCAAATATGTATCCAGTGGAAAAGTGACAATGAGGAGATGAAGGTATTCATAAATGGAACACAAAAATTACACAAGAAACTAAATGGGAAAGTTACTTTGCCTGGAAAAGGCCAGTTCTTGCTTGGCTGTTCAAAGCTGCAAGGTACAGCTGCATCACCTCGCCAGGGTATGACTGGGGAGCTGTACCTGTTCAGAATGTGGGACAAGGCAAATATGACACAATCTAAGGACTGCCAGGATAGTGGTGTTATACGCTGGAGAAAGGAGGATTGGACCTATAACACGACAGTAGAAGAGGATAACTCTTTACAATGTGGTAAGTACCACTGCATTACTTTTGAAATAGTAATTCAGTCAAAAGTTGATCTGAGCATGTCTAGCATTTCTCTTCCAGATTTTATGAAGTCTCAGTCTATTAATAATTTCTAGCTAAATTCTTGATGAGATCATGTGAGGACTTGCAGCTTTCGCCAGTTTTTATCCAAATGAAAAAGTGTAGCGTCAGTCCTTTAAAGACTTTCAACTTGCTTCAACTTTTTTGTCTATCAACCGTTTGTGTAATATGAGAGCAGGATGCATGCAACTAAAACTCCTTGGAGTGTTGGGGCATGTACCAGTGCCATCTTAAAATAATTAATTTACACATCTTCTGTTCAGGGAATAAATATAGAGGAAAGCATTGCTGGTTCTCATTCCAAACATTTGCTGCGCCAAAATTTCAATGAGTGCAACTTTCACTGCTTCACTGGCACATTATACCATATTCAGCAGGTAGGGTCTACATCTGCAAAAATTATAGGAAGACCCAATTTCTTTATCAGTATCAGTAATGTTTCCTTTATTAAAATGACCAAATGGTTTCTCACACGTTTCTCAAAATTCCCCTCTGCCCTGAAAAAGAACCACAAAAACCTTCGAGTCAAACCAAAACAAGATTTTTTTTTCAGAGAACCTGAGTTCAAGCAAGAGAATAATCCTATTTTTAGCTTTTGCTATCATATCTGTTGTCAAAAAAGACAAACTTGAATCAAGCTTTGATGGAATACAATTTATCAATTGTAGGAAATTATATTATCCCCTAAGAGATTTTAATGTGACTAGCTCAATTATTGTTTCCTAAAATTATTATATAGCATCAGTGATTCAGTTTAACTGTGGCACCAGTCTTCATCATCTTTATCCTTAAAAAATGCACCTATTTCATGCTGATTCAAAAATATCTTTTATCTATGTAATCTTACAACCACTGCCTGATTGGACTAGATTCAAAGTGTCTTAGTAAGGGCAGTAAAATAAGATGACCGGATTTCTTTTTCTGGGAGAGAAAGAAATCTGTGCAACAAACCAGGACTCATGGAGAACGCTGCTAGCACTGGTTTGTAGTGAATGAAATGCCTTTGCTCTCCCTGATGCTGTTGTTGGGAGAACATCTTCTTTGTTGGGTTATGTGACTGGGGAAAGGAGCTGAAGAAAGGATGTCTTTCTTTTGCTCATATGTGGCTGTGCTTGAAGGAACACAGTCCTAAGGCTGAAAGGGGGAACACTCTGGCTACCAGACGTAAGTTTGGTACAAAGAAAGTCTGAGAGAGGTGTGTCTGGATAGTGGGGAAAATCTTGGTCAGAGTGGAGCATCTGATTGTCTTCTACTGATGCACAGAAAAAGTCCTTGTTTTCTGTTCGAGCAATTTCTGCCCTGAATATAGAGCATCCTTGAGCACTACAGGGCAGCTTGATCAGGCAATACCCAGCTCCAGCCCCAAGTGATTAATGGTTCTAGAATTCATGATTTAGTGGCTTGTGGAATCCTTTGTCTATGTGCTCTTTAGTGGGTGTGTAAAATGCCTGGTTTCCAAAGTTCTGCTGCTTAGCCAGACTGAGTAACTGTGCTAACAGGGGTTTGTTTCAGTGCAGAGACCATCTCTACTGCCAAATGTAAGTTATTTCCTCTAGATAACTTGGGGAATTAACATCTTTTCAAAGAGAAGCTTACTGGAATTTTTTTACAGTTTATTGGCCTCTCTTCAGTAATAGATGCATTTTAGCTGATTACCCCCCCAAGCTGTGCTGTGAAAAGCGAATATTTAGCAAATACCAGTCCAACAGATAACAAAGCTTTTACGATAGGAATATCTAACAGTCCATGTCAGGTGATTTTAATTGATGTTGCTACTACTCTTACAATCTGATTTCTTTCAGTAAATTTCTCCATACACCTGTGTAAAAATCACCTGATTTGGGAAGCTTCTCTGTTTTTTCTTAAAACAGAAGAACTTTGAGTAGTAAGTCTGCAGAAGGATCTAATTTTACATCTGCAACAAACGTAACTGGCAAAGGACTGAAGTTTAGGAAAGCCCTAAACTTTGTAGGCACAAAAGGTGAAAAGGAAATGGTTCATTACAGTCATAATTGTGCCAGAGGACAAGTTTCAGAATTTTTTTTGTGACCTGGTTGGCATTTTCTGCCTACGTAAAACAATTATTTGTAAAATGTTCCGTCAAAGGCTACCGTAATTTCTGTGATTTCTTCTTTGCTTAACCACTCACAGTCTTTGTGCAGTGTAAGCCATTGTCTAATTGGTGTCTCATAGGCAGTGGTCTACTCCATTAATAAGTCTAAATTTACTTAGCATCACTTTTCCTGCCTTTCTTTTTATTGATCCTTCTGATTCTTTTATTTTGGTTTTTATAATTTATTTTCATGAAAATTTTTCAAATTGCCAAAAATTTATTTAATTTTTTTCTTAAAAGTTTGAGGTCTAATAAGGATCAAAATCCTGACTCTGGTAAGATACACATACATGCTTAGCATTTAAAGGTATGCTCAACTTTAACCAAGTAGCTCACTCCCCAGATGTGGCTGGGATTACCTTTGCAGTAGCTGCGTATTTTATGCATCTGAAAATTTGCAAGAAAGGACATATCTGACTTCTTCCCACTTTGTGATGAAGCTGATCACGTTTCTTGGACTAATGGTTCTCGATAGTGAACTTCTGGATCCGAGTTAAAGATGAAAGTCTTGCTCCTTCCAGTGACAGAGTCTTCTGGTTCTCCTGTTTGGTGTGGCCATTGCACACTGAGCAGGTGTAAATACTGCAGGCAGGGCCAGACAGGGAAGGAGGCCACACACTTGGTGCGTCACTGGCCTTCCACACACATTGTTCATGTTCCTCTGATAATTCCCCTCTTGCCGAGAGTGAGAAGTAGCATAACAGCTGTGATATGGAGAGAAGAGTGCCACAAGTTGAATGTGTCTCAGTTTACAGTTAACCTCCTGTTATTTAAAAATACGTAATTGAAGAAAGATGTGCTCACCCTTCCAAATTCTAACCTTGGAAAATTTCTTTATCTTGTTCCTTGATTAGTGATTCCTTTGTAGCTACGTACTTTAATGTGGACAATATGAATGATATCACTATTGTCTCTGTATAATCCAAGAAAAAAATCTACGAAGTAATCTACAGTTTGGGGTGATTTAAGAGAACAAACACACAAGAAAATAAATGAGGTTAAAGTGCTAAATCTTTGAAAAGAAACTTTAATCACCTGTGAGTACCCACTCTTCAGTTGTCATTTTTGCATGTCATACTTTCAAGTTCCCTTTAATAATAACTTCACTGTGAAATGTACTGTTTAAACATTAATCATTTCAGTTATACATTAAACAGTAACTTTCTTTATCCGAATACAAATATCCAAACTGTTACACTGTGCATTTATGCAAGGAGTACAGATATGATGGGATATCTTTAACAAATTTCGATGAATAAATAAAACAGATGATTTGGGGCATAACTGTAAATAGGATCACTGACCATAAAGCACTGCCATCTCATCTGTGATATTGGTGCTCTAACTTTTAGCCTGTTGCTTTTTATTCTAATTAAAATTCAGTGAGTATATTGTGGCATTTATGATTTTTCTAAACTGTCCTGTCCAACCTTCAAGATTAAGATGTTGCCCTCTCTTTTTCATGTACTCTTTTGACTCTCAATATTGCTGAGCCTGCTACTGGTGTTGCTGTAGGGCGTTTCCGCGCTTCTGGGTACAGAGCAATTTAGTGCTGATGGAAGTGACCAGTGCCCTATGTGACTATTTTGCCTCTGCATCCTCAAGGAAGAGAAAAACTTCAATTTGGGCTTTTGTTCTAGTTGCAGATGTGGGTGGTAGAAGGTATGTTTTAGGCTCATGTAATCCCTTTTAAAGATTTCCCAGCTGTGTGCCCATTGGATGACAGGATCACCTTTCCTGGAAGGGAAGGTGGAGTCCCAAGGCTTTGCATCCTTAGGGAGAAAGTGGAAATGTAGTTATCATTCATCCACTCACCCAGTCTGCATCCCAGTGTGTTGGGTACCAAACCTTGGGCCATATTACTACATTTACTGAGTGGATCATGAAAGCAGAAGATGAAAAAGTAAATTATTTGCCCCAATGCAGGGGTTTTTTTTCTGAAACTGTAAGGACAGAATACTAAAGAAACCTCTAGAAGCTCTTGAAGGAAACGTGATGTGAAAAAATTACCTAAGTCTGGAGTGCCTTTTTGATGAGTCATGTGCCACTTCACTTTGTACCTATTAACAGAACGCATGTTTGACCTTCCCTTTCTTTGCTCTTGTTCCCTCCCTCTTCTGTGATACAAAAGTGGCTTTTTGGTAATCAGCCTTGCAGAGAAGTGGTAATTTGATTCACCTCAGTGTCTATTGTACAGCTTTCCACAAACAGATAAAAACTGTTTATAACCTAATTTCTTACAACCAGTGTGACATCAAAGCTGAGTTAAAAGTACTAAGCCTAAATTTTCTGTTAAGGATACTAAAACGAACTGGCCAAAGTGACTGAGCCTGATGTGAACAATCTCTGACATTTGTTTCTGTCTAATGGCCAGTGATAATTCATTCTTTCTTCCCTGGTGCCACCGCAGGGAGTCAGAGCAGATACAAGGTGTCATGAGGGGCACCAAAACATAAAACTAAGATTGCACTTAAGTTTTATCCTATAAACTTATATACAATGTGCCTCAAAATCTACTTTACATAGAAAATCAAGATAGGCTAATGTTTCCAGTGTACAACTAACTAACAACTGTTAACTTGTGGAGGATTTTTTTGTGTTATTGTTATAAATGCCTTGTGTGACAGAATGGTTCATTTTGGCAGAACGTTTATTCAGCTGAAAGGTTTGTCAAATGTTAAAGGGACCCAATCTCTTAATGGAAAATATGGATTTGAGTAAGAGAATTGAATGTCATATTTTCGGTGCCTGTCTCTGCAAATAACTGGGTTTTAGAAGAGCACCATTTTGAAATTTTGCTGTATGAGCTATTCAGTTTTGTTCATGAGCAAGTCTTGTGAAATGTGTCAATGCTGGGCATTTTCATTTCACTGAATGCGAATGGAGTGCGGTGGTTGCTGCACAGTTCTGGTAACTGCTGTAATAAACAGGTAACTGTTGCCTGTGAAAATGTTTAGAAGAGGATGTGTATAGACTTAAAAATTGCACAGTGGAATTGACATTTTAAATGTTAAATGGTTGTAATTATACAACCCAGAAAGTGATACTAGGTTTCTATTTGGAATTCTGGTGGGAATATTTCATGCAAATCAATTCCACTGACTGAATCAGTTGAATTTTGGTGAAAAAACTTTCAGCACTATAAGTGTGCTGTAATTTCTTATTTTAAAAATATAGTTTTTATAAATTTCCTCATATTTTTATTTTTATTTGTAAGTCAAAACTGATCTTAGCAGCAGTATACAGTCGTGGTTACCTCATGTCATTCTGTGGTGACAGCCAAGTACTGTGGCTCAAGGAGACCAAATTATATCACCACCAAGGTGTCCCTTGGGATTCTTCCATTTGCTGTTGATCTGTTTGTGAAAGCTGAACACAATCAAAACTACCTGTACTTTGAAAGAATACTCCTGGGTGCTAATACAAACTGTTCTCATTTTTGGCATGTTTTTCAATGAATATAAGTAAAATTTTAGTCACTTCATTCCATAAACCTCTCATCTAGGCCCTATACATATAAGTCCATAAATGTATGTTTGTCCTTCAGGATTGTTGTTGTGCTCCTAGAGCTTGGCAGGGCTGTTGCTGCTCCTTACACTCAGTGCCTATTTGGTGTCTGGAGCTGACTAGAAAGCAGCTGCCCTTGCATTCTCTCACGTGTTTAGTGAGACAGAGGCCAGCTGACACAGCCCTTCTCGCTGTGCTGTCCCCTGCCTCTCCTCAGCTATCACACAGGCTGGTCAGGGGGAGAGCCCATAGCGAGGCTCTAATTCACTAAAGTCCAGAAAGAAAGTTCTTTTTCTCCTCCTAGGAAAGCCCAGTAGTAGCTTGTGCAGTCTCAGGCTTGCTCAGAGGATGCTTTCTGCAAAGGTTTAAAGGAGATCATGAAGTGTTGGGTAAAACAGCATTAGTCAGCAGCAGCTCTGTTCCCCTGAGACAGGGGGACAAGAAACTGCTGCCAGTACTGTTGTTCTTGTGCGAAATTGTTATCGGCAGCCAGGTTCCAGGTGCTTCTCACTTCTCCACCCTGGAAAACCTGAACTGCTTATCACAGACTGGGTTGCCTGAAGACAGATGAATCGAAAAGGGTGTTGCCTTTCCAAAAATTTTAAGAAAGAATATACTGTTCCTAAGTTAGATTGAAGGTAGGGAGAAGAAAAGGATTGTTTTTCATTATCACAGTTGGAGATAGAACATTGTACACCCTTCATTCTTTAAGGACTTTTTCCTCTGTCCTGTGCCTGAGCTACTGAACAAATGGTATACTTTGAGTGACTGTGCCTTTGGTGCAGGGACCAGAACCATCTGGTCCACTTGAACATCTTGACCACTGTGTTACAAAGTCTCCTTCTGCCTTTCTTTCCCTTTGGCTGAATTGATTATTCAATTCTGCTTTGCTTCATGGAACAGCTTCAGCAGGACATGTGGAGACCATCCCATCCTAAAAGATGCAGTAGCCTGAGAACTAAAAGCTGTCATGCTAAGGAATGCTGTAAACACAAGGCTATTTTTTTAGACAAGTCCAGGTACTGGTCTCTCTCAGAGCTACATCAGTTTGTGCACCTAGCTTTACGTACTGTTAATAGATTTAGTCTCCTGCCAGTCTGGAGCTGCTGAAGTTACACTGGTTCCCATTGTCAGATGAGGTCATTGGGAAATGAAGGTTATCACAATTTTTGCAGCTGTGGTATGGAGCTGTGGTGAGAGTTGCTAAACAGGTTTCATATGGTGGTGGAGTTTCCTCTGCCTACACAGATGGGATTCCCAGGTCGTGGCTTAGCTAGTTATTTGTGTTGGAACAGTACAAAGTGATATGAAGACAGTAAGGGACTTGCTGCTTTTGTTTCTAATGATGCATGTTAGTAACAGAAACTGGTGCTTATCTCATTTAATAGAGTTGCCTTTTCCCTCAGGAAAGAAACCAGTTCTTGTGGGGGCCTATTCTATCTCCCTTGCAACAAAACCAAAAAATAATACTGGGTTTTGCCTATTTAATTACTGTTTGAATCTTCGAGAGTGTTTTCTATTAGAGAAAATGTAGCAAAGTAGTATTACAGTGTGTAATCCCTTGTTTTGGAATAGGATATGTTAGGTATATTGATTTGGTGATGCTGAACTAACAGTGTTGCAAATGAAAATCCATAGAGCAAATAAATGGAAGTTTCACACATGTAAGGATTTTCATGCTCTTATCAATAGTAAACAACCTAAAGACAATAAATTTTCTGTTAGATTGTAACTAACACATCTTGAGTTACTTTACTTTCCTTTTTACGTGTCAGCTTTAGGGATACTTTAGATTGAACTCTAATCCTTCTCCAAATAAACCCTATTCACTTTTTTTTCTTGTTCTTAAACACAACAAAGGAGGAGGGTTAACAAAGAAATTAAATATGAGTCTCTCCTTCCTCCTCCTTTCTGTATGCAAAGGTGATTCTGGGAGGAAGGCTTGGTTAATGAACTTAATGCTGCACCTTGATAAATGACAAGTCTTACACTCATGAGTAATTTCTAGCAACTGTAAGCATGTGAATATTGTGCTCTAAAAGTACCCATGGTTAGACTGGTGTCCATAGAAAAAGTGCCCCTCAGATTATGCATGCCATCATCAGTTACTGCATTTGCCAGCTCCATATTCATGGCTCATGTTTAGCTTATTTTACTCCCTGTGCTGCAGGATGTGTTATTAAAAACATTTGGCATTTTTAGGGTTCACTGTCTTTTTACTAACGTACAAAACTAAATATGATAATGTACAATTTTTGTACCTACCTCAGGGTACTACTTGTATTCACAAAAATTCGCAAGGCTGGTTGAAGGGATATGGAGGGTGCAAAAGGCAGCTTATATACAGCAAGACTGTCTACACTGAATCCAAAAGAGTTTGTGAGAAAGATCTTAAAGTTAGATTTCCTGTACAGATTTCATTTTATAAGTGGGTAGAAGAAGCAGTGTGATGGTGTTTGCTCTGAGGTGCTGCATATTCAAGAAGTGGGTTCCTTCTGATAATTTAATTTCCTCCGGAGGTTTTTTTGGAGATAAGGGCTTTTGCACGAGGTTCTAACCACTGATTAAGACAGGACTAGTAACAGGTAAACTTTTGGAGATAGAATTTGCTTTCTGTAGTAGGAAAGTCAGAAATTGCCCACCTGTGGAAGGATGCTTCCTTCTTTAACCAGAAGTTCACTCAATTATTTTAATTCACCTCATTCTACCTTAAAAAAATATTTACTGTTTAAACAATACAGAGTAGTTTTATCTGACTTCTGCTTCAGTTCTGCATATTATTTAAGTTGGTAATGTATTTTAAGGGTCTTCCCCAAGCCTACACTAAGTCTTAAGAAAATAATTTTATCTGTAATTATCTGTACAATGTTGACGTAACAGCCCTTCTACATAAGAGCTGTAGAAGACATACCTTACAGGAATATGTATTTTATCTGGACTTACCATACAGTGAGAAGTCCTAATTTTCCTGAAAATTTACTATAAAAAATAAGGTTATATCCATATTTTCATGATCTGTCAAGTTCATACAGTTCTAGATGTCAAAAAAAAGCAATTGTACTTCTCTGTAGACAGAATCCTAGTTGTCTCAAATGAGATGTTTGATGTGACTTTATCTTTACTGAAGGAGTTTAAATTCAGTAGGCTGATATGTATAAAGGTGTGAAGTTTTACTTGTACTTTTTACTTAATGGATATGTATTATTTTACTAAAAATATTGGTTTTCTCTCCCTCTTTCTTCTACATGAGAAAATTTCTACCCAGAATGAGAGTTAACTAAAACTTACAGTTTCATGGAAAACTCCTAAAAAGTTGTAGTGCAATTAATCTGATTCCTGTATATTCATCCTGCCATATTTCAGAGTTGCTGCTTTTAGCTTCATGCAGTGTATGATATTCAACAAAAATGAACTGACGTTTTTCATCTCGTCAAGCTCTCATGTTGTCTCTGACTTCAGATCATTGGTCTCAGTATCCCAGCGCTGGGGTAGCCAGGCAGCAATCTGCTTACCTGGCTGGCAGCTATCATCTGTGTGCATCTCACCCCTTGCTCAGGAATAGGGACTGAATAATTTCTGTCTCTTTTATGATTTCTATCATTTCCCTCTACTGTTCTTGTGGCTATCCTGCTACAGAACAGGCTGCCTCTTCTGAGTTGTCTTCGTACATCACCTCAAGAGGATCTTCTTCCTCCTTCCCTAACTGGGTCAACTTCCGCTTCCACAGTTTCCCCTTGACTGTTATGGTTAGGGTTATGTCCCTGATTTAGCTGCAGCATCCATTTGTTTGTCCTTAGATCCAGAGATCCTATTGCCCCTTCCAGGGTGTGGGACACAGGCCTGGTAGGCATATGCCAGGACCCAACACAGTACCAAAATTGTCTGTCTTCTGTGTAAGCAAGACGTCCTTCCTTCGAGTGGTCTGCCGTTTCACCAGGATTCCTTGCCTGTTTGGGTGTAAACTCCCATGCCATCAGAGGTGAATACTGCTCTAGGCACCTGCCCAAATTCTCCCACATGCCTTGCTACCCAGGAATTTGTTCCTTCAGAGCACTTTCTTGTGTGTTGTCTCCAAGTGATTGGTTACTGGAGGTTCCACAGAGATTGGAGCTTGGATGACTGGATTCAGATTCTGAGTCATGTAGACTACAGGTGCAAGTGTACTACCACTGGTGGAAGAAGGAAAGTGTCCAGTGTCTGAGGGCATTAGCAGTGGTGAAGGTACTCTACAGCAACCTAGACAGCAATGAGGTCTCCAAGGATCTGGGTGATGTCCATTGCACATGGGCTGTGTGACACAGTTTAGTGCCTGCCAGTGTGACGTGGCAATGATGGACTGGCCAGATATCAAGGCATTACCTGTGGAGAAACAGTCCCACCAACTCCACAATTCAGAGAGAATCTCTCTTCTTCCGCTACCCTGTGGGCTGAATCACGACTATGCCTAGTGTCCCACCAGGTTCAATGACTTGAGAAGAGTTTTTCTTCCTCCTTGCCCAATATTGCAATACCAATAGATGCTTGCCCAGCACCTATTAAAGGTGCTGAGCTAGGTAACAGTGCTTTAAGTATAGGTGATGCTGTGTTACCACTTGTTTTTCAAGGCCCAGGATGGTGTTTTGAGTGGTGACAGGCTGCAGGCAACATTTGGAGCCATCTGCTACTTTTCCTCCACCACAGGAAGCACATAACCCTTGCCTTCGTGGCAGGTTTGTTGCAGTGGTGTGATTTAATCGATGTGCTGGGCCTCCTCATTGATAGCCCAGCCATCATCTTCTGTTCCAGAGAGGCTTTAGTCACTTAGCTCACTTGATGGTGTCACATTTTGCATTCATGAGTATGATAGCTTCAATTGTCAGATCCACCCCTTGATCAAAAGCCCATCTGTGTGTTGCACCTCTCCCTGGGTATCCCTGGGGACATGTTTCATGGGCCCACTGAGCTGGAAATAGCTCACCTTTTCATCCTAGCCCAGGTCCCCCTGAGCTGCTTAATTTCTGGCAGCCTGATCTTTCATTGTTTAGATGTTCTTTGGTGGTGCAGCTCTTGGATGTGTGTGTGTGTACATGATGTGCATGTATATGTTACATTTTTAGTTGCTGCTATTTTAGTCTGCTTTATCTTCACTCAAGCAAATGTGCTGAATCGGTTTCTGAAGACATTGGCAATGGAAGAGAAGTGGGAAAGCTCATGGCCTAATCTGTATCTTCCATAAGTATAAACAGATAAACTGAGTAAAACACTGAACTCAAAAGAGTTCAACCTCCAGCTATCAAAAAGTGTTGACACATATTTCTCAGTGGATGCAAAGTAGTTTTGCAAACCATTTTGAAGTGAGTAGCACATCTAAAATGGTCATGTTTAAAAAAATGTGTGTATGTATATGCATGTGTACAAATAAATATAAAAGCTTCTGCTCCTAAAAAATCTTCTTATTTTGCAGTTGAAACTACTGCTACGCTGCCTAGCAGAAAACAAGTGACAGGTATGTTGGTGTTCTGTGGTATCTTGCCCTATTTTTCTTATTTTAGAAAGTGTGTAGGAAGATTGTGCTGCTGTTGCTTTGTAATTCATGGAAGTAGATAAGCATATGCAAACATTTGCAAATTAATTTTCCATATCATCCTTGTGGCTTATTAGCTAATTTTGTGGTGCAAATAGCATCAGTAATTTTCCAGAGAAAGTCACTAAGATGATTGTGATTCTCCCTTCATTACAGAAATTGTGTTCACATTTATCCTTTGGAAAGAAGTTATTGCTAGTTTTCAGTAAGGCAAGCAAAACAGTCTTACTAGAGCAAGGAGTTAGTGAGTGATTAGCATTTCAGAAACTCCTTGTTTACTATTTTTAATAAAAAAAAAATCTGGTTTTCTTCAGGGACTTTTGGTATCTCTGATTTAAGTCTTCTGCAGCAGTAGGAAAGGCTTTACAGTATAATTAGTGTATTGTAAGCAACATTATAGGATGACTTTTGACCTTTGAGAGATGTTGAAATACCTTAAGTATATTTTTTAAATAGTGCTTCATGTTTGCATCCAGCTGTTCTTTAGATTATGTGACCTGTAACTTGACTTGTCTCTGACAGTATCAAAAACCAGCCAGTGACTGAAAGGGCCAACTTTAAAGTTGCTATGTGAATGAGATATCAAATTTCCTAAATTCTTTTTGATCAAAATACTGACTGTAACAATATCAAAAATCTAATAGCTAGTGTTTGCTATGTAAATAGTTGGCTGGTTCCTGTCAAGATCAGAGGTTCAAACTTGAAATTAATTAGGACTTTTTCTATTACTCCTTTTTGCAGGAGAGAAAAGAGAATACATAGGAATGGGATAATTTTAAGTGGCAGGTATCACTGTTATTATAAAAAGTCTGAGAAGAGTTCTTCATACCCAGCTAGAGCCATCTTGTGTATGCTTCATTCCCTCTCCCAGAATTAGCAAGACACTCAGGATAAGCATGTAGCTTTCAGGCTGATGTGGCACATATCTTGGGCCAATAATTTTTGGTTTCTTAGCATTCTACTATTCAAACTACCCAGAATTTCTCAAAAAAAAATTGTCTTGCACTGAATTCTGTTTGAGTGCATAAAAATTGTGGGGGTTTTTTTAACCAGAGGTTATTACATCTGCCTTTTTTGACAACCTGGAAGTGTTGTGTTGTTCTGAAAGAGCAGTTGTTGCCCTCTTCTGGTTAATGCAGTGAACTTCTGATAATATAAGAAAAGCCTGCTGAGGATGATCATGTGTGTCTGAAACTTCATAATGGTTTTGTTTGTTTTTTTAATCTGAAACAAAATTCACAGATTCAGAAGAATCAGCTGCAACAACAGTTTCTGGTAAGAAAGTCAGGACTTTACTGATTTCTGCAGTGTTTGTTATTTCCTGTTATGTAAATGTGCTTTTATCTGAGGTAGTGCAGAAAGGTTGTAATGTAACAGAGTTCCTACATTAAAATGTTTTCATTTCAAAGTAATGGTTTCATTCTACATTGTAATGAAATAGCTTACCTTATAGGATCACTCGTAGCTTGTGGCAGTGGTGCTTGGGGTGAAGTAGGTGCAAGTTGCTTGATCAGGAGCCTTTTGTTCAGTTTTCTGAACAGTGAAGAGTTTCCAGAGGTGGCAGAGGAGGAAAACTGTAGTGAGAGCTCCTTAAATCTCCTCCCGCCCTGGCAGATGTTATTTCATGCTGTGTGCTACACTGCACACGCACACACGAGGCTCTAAGAACTTCTGGAACCGGAGGTGATAAGCATCATAGATGAAAGCATTGTAAAAAAATTAAGAGTGAGACACTGAAATAAGCTGTGTGAAAGCCAGTTGCTTTCTTGCTTAATGTATACTGACATAGGGTACTCTGGATAAAAGAAATAATACAGATGCAAACACACATGATCTTGTTATTTATAGTATAGGTACAGGTGTAGTTTAGGTATAGTCTCTCTTTGAGAATGGTTCATCTTTAACAGCTGCATCACATTCAGTATTTGTGTAGTATATACAAGGCCAAGTAATACAGATGAAACCAGCATTTAGTTTTCACTCTAATTGCTCATATTTTGGCTGCTTGTTAGTTGCCTTGGAAAATTCTTCTGTTGTGAATCTGCTCTGGCGCATTTTAAAAAAGTCACTAAGTTGTTATATTGAAGTGATACAAAGTAGTCTTCTAACCACTTTCTATTCATGTGCTGACACCTAAAATATTCTTACTAAGCATAGCCCTTTAAATTTTTGTCTGTTGTCTTAATTTAATTTTAATTTTTTTTCCTTTTGATATTGCTGAAAAGAACTTTGCATCATTATTTTATGTATATATGTTTACTGACAAAAATAACTTCTTTGGAGAGACAGTTTGCCAAACCCATTGTGTCCTCTCTGCTTATGAATGCTGTGAGTTCACGCAGAAAAAGGTCCTTCAAGTTAAGCAGTTATTGCACTTGGATATGCAAAATTTATCTGCATCTTCTGAAAGAATGAAACCAGTAAAAGGAACTTACCTGAGGAAATTTGGTTCCTAGGTGGTTCTGTTCAGATACTCAGATTATTGAAATAATGTGAACATTATTTCAATTATTAGTATTGAATAACGTGAATACTCTTAACAAGCTTTGAAGTTGTTCTTGAAATGAAATTTAGGTAAATAATATTCAGATTCTGTTCAGCATTTTGCAGGCTTGATCTTTTTTTCTCAAAAATTCATAGAAGTAAGATACTTTATTAATACAATTTTTACTTTTATCTTTTTTTCCCCTAGAATTCTCTATTGTTACTTCTAACACATATGAAATTAATTCTTCAGGCAAGATGTTATTAATGTTTCTCTTATATAGATTTTGTTGGATTTAGACTTTTGGGCTTTTTAATGTTTTCCTTTATTTTTATAGATTTTACTGTTACGAATTTTTCTATTTCAGAAATGTCTTCAGAGGAGACTACACAAAGTACAGGTGAGAATTTGCTTGAAGAGAGTAAGGTTTCAAGGGAAATGTTTGTTGCATTTGTGTTTGTTGCTTTTTTGTTGGGTTTTTTAGTAACTGGGATTTGTTTATTCCAAATTATATTCTTACATGATCTTAAAATTTGTATTAATCTGCAATCTGCATTTTAAGTCTGTATGGTTAGGGCTCTGAGGTGCACTTAACTGAGCTGTAAACCTTTCTTTTTCCTTCAAAATATTGTATTGCTTACCAAAACCCAAACAGGGCAGATGTATTTTTTAGCATGTATATAGGGGGTTTTGTATAGCTGTATAAAATGTTTTCTATGCTTTCTGATACTATTTAAACTAATTTACAGAACTAAAATGTACGCCCCATTCCTTAAATACATGATACTTACACGATACATGTTCTTGCAAGGAGTTGCCAGATAGTATCAGGAAAAGACTCAATCAGAAGGACTTGCTACCCCTTCCTTTCCTGATTTTCCCATTTGAAGCAAGGAATAGGTTTATTCCACATCAGTACAGATTCCTCCATGCCTGTATAGGAGCTGGACGTCCTGCTGTTCTTTGCTGTTAATTGAAAAATACCTTTGTAGAACAAGATTGATCTTACACTGGATTGCTCATGTAGAATAGGATAAATGGGAGCCACCTTAAAAGCACCCCTTTTTCCTCTGAACAGCAGAGAGCCAGGAGTCACTGGCTCAAATGGGGATATGAACATTTAATTGGATGGATCTTTCTCCAGTTGCTGGTTTTGCATTTCCCACACAGAAAGTAACTTTGTTTTCTTATAAATTGTCACGTATTTATACTTTTCCTGGAAAGACAGAGTCTGAAATAGAAATAAAAATTTATTTTTGTGACATGTGTTTTATAGATTTTTTAAATTAAAATGTGAAAACTTTAGACTTCCTTTTTTTTTTTTTAACAGAAACTCTTACAACCACTGATTATTATTCCACCATAACACCAGGTAGGATTCATCTATCACCACTGATACATTTTTGTGCATCTCAAGTTTTAAGTTCTTAGGATCATAGAATCATTAAATTTGCAAAAGACCTCTAAGATCATCAAGTCCAACCATCAATTTTATTTGACTCTAAACTGCTGTCTGAAAAGCTGGGTTTTTTTTCTAATAATTTCAATATTACCACCAGCTTACAGTCTGTACCTTCTGATGGCTTATTTATTGATGGTGATAAAATTGATGAAGCATCGGACTTTTACAGTCAAATGTTTGTACCACAGAGAAAGTGAAAAAAAACCAAACTTCCCTTCTCATTTGGTACTAACTAATGATAACAGCAGAAAAAATGAATTTGGGGGTTTTTTTCCGTTAATGGAGGCCAATCCCTCTGCTTAAGTAAGGAAAGTTGTGCTGCCACTTTGTTTTAATGAACAAGTGTAGGAGTTTTGTCTTGGATGCAAATATATTTCCCGAGTTTTATTTTGATATTATACAATAGAGCCATCTGTTTACAGTACCCTAATTTAGGGTCAGTGTTATTTCTCAGCAGTGTGGATAGTGTTGAAAATATGGAGCAGCCAAAAGCTTGCTGTAACTAAATGAAGGCATGTTCTTCTAGATGAGTGTGCATGGTTGCTGTCATCTTGGTTTGAATTCCATCAGGTAGAACAGTTTTAGCTTCATGCTATCATATGGAGCCATAGTAGGATCCTCAGAAGCAGATAATATGCTGCCTAGTGGTTGAATTCTGTGATATTTGAAGAGCTTATTAATTATGTATTGATTTCTGTTTCTATTTAAATTAAAAAAGAAAAAGAAAAAAAATGGAACCATGTACATGAAAGTCTTCTGTCAAAACTGTTGCAAAAAATTATTAAAAATTATTAATCAAAGGCAGCATGAATACTTCTGAATACTAAGTCATGGAAAATGTCATGGTAAGAGCTGTAGAGAGGTGAAGCTAGACAGTATGTCAAATACTTCCGCAAGATAAACACATTTACATTTCAAACACTGGAATGATTGTAAATACATGTGTTAATATTGGATTTAAGTTTAACTTTTTTAGTCAGTGATTGTTTGGTTTTTTTTCCCAAAAAATCTATAGCGGGAGAAACCATTGTGTGCAACATAACACATGCCTGTAATTATTCAGGTTAGTAGTTTTCTTTTTCCTTTTTTTAATAAAAATGTTGTCCAACTATTTTATACTCTGAGTAATGAAGCAACGTTTAGTTGCCATGAAAAGCTAAGTCTATAATAAATTTCCTTGTAAATCCAGAGAGATTTTATATGAATTCTAAAAATATTAAAAGGGGGAGGTTAAGTAGTGTTTAGACTATTGTACTTTTGATCTTTGGTTTCTCATCAAAGGCACACAATTACAGATAAGAATTACAAAAAACCCCCAAGAAACAAGTATGATGTGGAGTTCTATTAATAGTAATGTGCAGTGCAGTTTTTCTGTTTTGGGAAAAGATTAACTAGAAGAAATTTAGGGACAGCCATCAAAATTAAATATATAGAAAATAATGAAGCTGTTGGACTAGTTTATTTGTTGAAATACATGAAAAGATGGAAGAACAATTGCACACTAGATAAGCTAGAGAAAGTGTTCTTATTTCCCTTGTATCAAAACACAAGACAGTAAAATCTTCAATTCTCAAAAAAATTTACTTCTTGTGTTTTAGCATTGATTTTCCTAACTTTTTTTACTTTTGGTTTTAGTGTTCTATGTGGGCAAAGTAAAACTTCGTGCAAGTGAAGAAAATAATGCATCACTCAATGTAGAAATAGTAAGTATTCTTTCTTTTAAAACTTGATTGTGCGGAAGGTTGAAGTGAGTTTCTTTGTCTACGCTTAAAATACTGATACCTTAACATGATTCTTACTGTGTTTGCAGTACAAGATACGGTTTGCAGTGGATGGAACAGCTCTTGTTTTAAACAGCTGCTTTGCAGCTAAATTTTAAAATTCCAGCTAAGTAAACTTCCTACAATAAGGACCTGTATTCTCTACATAGCCACTGAAAGGAGGGGGAAGCTCTGGGTAATCTCAAGAATTTACATTTAGGCACACAGGATCTTCCTTTGGAGATTAATTTAGGCACTTGCTTCTAGAAGATGGGCATCATTAGATGGCAGCTATTTGGGCATAATTAAAGTTGGATGATATCCTGGAATAATTCATGTTGAGACTCTCATAAATAGTTCTATTTTTTGGTGTATTTTTTAATTATGCTTTTGCATGATCATTCTATGGTTTTTGGCTTGTGGTCACTGAGTTATTAATTTTGCAGTAGAGTTATCTGACATGAGTGTGTACATTTATGCAACACGAGAGGTTCGAGAGGACAGTGTCATGCATAGCAAGGACCATATAGATGATTCAGTATCAAGATAATACTGTGAGGATGACAATGTTTAATTGTTACAGATGGAAACTGAGGGAAGAAAAAAAGAAGGACCTTGTATCTTTATGCTACACATCCCTGTCAGCCCTCAGTCTGAGATTTCACATGCCAGTTCCTGAAAGCATGAGAGTAGTCAGCAGCATAACCACAGAGAGCTACTGCACAGCTGCACATGGAGCATCAAGTTTGGGCAAGGACATGCCCCTGGCAAAAGCCACCTCTACATTATGTTGTGTTTCTGTGGTGATAATGCCTACTGAAACTGTCCTAGCATGGTAGCATTATGCCTACAGCTTCTGGAAAAACTGGTTTCCATCTCTTGAAACTCTTGGTTTTTAGAAGAGTATTTCTTAGGGAAAGTCAATATCACATATATAAGATGATGTTTTTCCTCACGGCCCTTGCTGCTTGCACGTAATGTAAAAATAACCAGTAATGCTGGTAACCGGAAGAGCCTAAGAATGCCTATATAGAAAGGGCCCTTAGATAAACCTCAGTGTATCCCCAGACCCTAATGCTAGATCATACTTATTTAGCTCAGTTCTACCGTGTCTTTTGCTACAGTTCTTGACTTCTCACTGACAGTATTCTGTCATCTGTTACTTAACGTCTGTTATGGAGCTTGTCCCATTGTTGTACTTCGAGGTAGAAAATTCATTCAGTATCTGGTCTAAGCTGCCTTTGTTGCAAACTAAGCCAAATTCCTCTTTTTCCAAAATAAGACATGGTGAGTTCACTGTCCTCTTGCCCCTATCTTTCACAAATCAGATTTTGGGGTTTGGTCTATACTAGATCAACAGTTCCTTCCATAAGTTGTGACAACAATGTCATGGTAAATACTTGTTGCAGTGTATTCATGAGAAAACGTGCTTCTTATCTTTGTAATTTCAGCCTATTAAAATGTGTGAAATGAATAATTTTCTTTTAAGGCTAAAAATTACTGGTTGTACTTAGCCGTGGGATCTTTTTTCCTAACAGATTAATAACATAACCACGCACAATCAAGTCAGAAAATTAATTGAAATTCCAGCACATGCCCCACAAGAACTGAGGTAATTCTGAATAAGAATTTAAATCTTTGTTATATTTGAAAAAGATGAAGTGAGACCTTCCATGTGTTGAGCAGATTTTGTGTTATTCCTGCACATTAAAAATGTCACCAGTTGTACATTCTTGCTCTTTAACATAAAGTTCATATTTGTTAGAATACTCTTAGTTTATGTATCACTGGAGTTTCTTTTAAAAAATGGTGTACCAAATGTTTGTTATAATTGAAGGATTCAGTCTATCTAGTAGGAAGTTAAGAAGGGAACTTGCGTAGCTGCATGTTCTTCAATAAATATTCTTGAAGTCATATCTATGGTTTTATTTTGGTGAGTGTTTTCTTTCCCAGTCTTTATGAGGAGAGGTTTGAATGAGTGAATATTTCCCAAACTTGCCCTGAAAATCACAAAGATGCGATTGGCCAACAAATCTTGTTTGTAGAAGAAATTCATATTTCTTACTCATTCTATTTCTGTGGCCTTGAGTATAAATCTAGAATTCTATTCCTAGTAATGCCTGGCAAAAGGCAACATTGAGATTTATCTTTTGTTCTTTTAAATAACATTTACAGTGAGTTGATGTTCAAATGTAATGACAGAGGTTTAAATTTAGTTAGTGTAGTGACTAATAAAAGTCAGCTTTTCAAATGTTAAATGCTTTGAAAAGTGGTTTTACAGTATTAGAGCTGGCCTGAGTTTAAAAAAATCACTGATTAACTGGAAAAATATTTTTTCTCTGTAATTGTTTTTTTATTAAATTGTTGTAGTTGTTTTTAGAAACATAACTAAAAATCCTCCGTAACATTAACATTTGGTTTTAAAGCATTTCAGAGTTCAACAAAACCTTGCGAGCAGTAAGTGAGGTAAGATTACTGATTTTTGTCACTGTTTGGAAAACTTCTTTTCAACTTACTTCTCATAATGCATCACTCCTGATTTCTCCTTATAAACCAATTTTTTTTCTGTTTTCATTTGTCATTACAGTCCTATGTTATGGAATGCAGTGCAGAAAACCAGAGGTTTGTTTTTAAATTTTTAAAGATCAAATATTTAAAAGCTCATATATTGTCTTGTGATATGTGAAGTATGCATGGCTGTGTAACAGAAGAAAAAGACAAACTTTCGAGGAAGTTCAGAAGTTCAAGAAACAAGTTGGAGAAACATATATGGGTTAACAAAGAAATTCTGATTTCATTTTTCTCCTGGCACTGGTGATTTTGAAAAAACCTTTTAGAGTGTGTTGGTTTTGTTTAACCCAAATGTATTGCTTCTCATTAGTCTTCTGCTGAAGCACAGGCTTCCCTGCCATAGTTCTTCTGCAGCTTGGTATTAGCTGAGTCATGTAACTGAGAGCACCAGAATCCCAGAACTTGTGAATGCAATGCAATCTTTATGAGGGATTTGCTTGAGACATCCCAAGTTGCTGTTCTTCAGCTTGGGAAACCAACCATCCTTGGGGTAGGGGAGCCTGAGGAAGTAACCAGTTCAGAGTCTGGAAGCCGTATCAGAGTGGCAAAGCTGTTACAGAGAGGTGATCCTGGAACCATGAAACACAGATAATGTCTCTCAGTTTAATTGCTACTCACCATTAAATTGTCCTTTAAAATGATCAGCTTGGAAACACTGTATTCTAAAAGAAAACGTGAAACTTTACTTCCCCAAATACTTGAATCTGGACTTTATCTTCCTGGATTAGGATGAAAGAAAAGTCTAAAACACTCAAATAAAATAGACAGGAGGTAGTCAGATCACACCTTCATGTCATATACTGGCAATTGCTAGGGTAATCTTTTCATTCTTATGTGCTGGAAAGAAGCCTTTTCATTAATCTCTGTGTTTGCACTTGCTGAACACGAAGAATTTTTACTGGAGGTTCACTAGTTTAGGCAGGGTTTCAAGTCATCGAACTGTAGTCATAAAGGTGGAGTTACACGGTTGAATGGGTCACTGAAGTTCTCTCTGAAGTCAAGAAAGAATGCTGGCTTCCCCAGGTGATGGAGGTTTCATAAACACTGGCATATTCACACCTAATCACACTAACAGTGGAGATTACATTATTATCTTTACAAAATTATCAACTCTTTAATGGCCAACATTGATTAGGGAGGACCCCATTTAAGAATCGACATAGTAGTGATAAGGGACAATAAGTGCCACAAACTGATGTATTACGCTTCTAATTAGCCTGGCATAGAGGTTTACATGCATTAAAAATATGCCCAAATCTGACAGAGCCTAGGAAAAATGTGCTTTCACACTTAGCATTTGTGCTAATGTGCTTTCACTTAGCATTTGATGTTAGTTTCATGTGTTGTAAAGATGGGGCAGTTCTGTTTCTTGAGTCTTAAGCTTTTTTCTTCTCATTATAGTACACACTGCAATTTCATAATGAAGCTGGCTGAGAGAAAGAATATAAGCAGTTTAGCAGACAAAGCAAAAATAAGCCAACTGGGTAAGTTATGCTTTAAACACAATCTCATCAAAATTTGATGTCTTTACATGTGGTCTTCAAGTAGCTAAAAAGACAAGATAGTTACTCGGTTTTAGATCAAAATATTTTCGGTTTTGAGCAATATAAATACATAAAAATGCAGCCTTCTGAATTTTTGGGTGTGTGTGTGATAGAAATAACTTTAAAAAATATTTTGGTATAAAATTGCTGGCTACTTTAATAGAGCACACTTTGAAAGGATTAGGTGCAAAATAAGCTGAGAACATGAATGTCTTGCTGAAATCACAATCTGAGTTTAAAGGGTTGTTAAGGAGCCAAACTTTCTTAGTGATATTGTGACAGAGTGGAGTTGGGGCTCATGCTCTTTGTCTCTGTTTCAAAAGCTGTAGTGTTGCATTTTGGTTTGTTTAAAATTTAAATAAAAGAGAGAAATCTGAACTTGTCAGGCATGAAACAAAAATCGGGAGGTATGGCAATATTCTGACTGGTCAAGAGTTCTTTTGTTTTGCAAAACTAATTTCCTAAAAAACTTCAAAATAAATTATGTTGTTTAAAGAGATAATATGCATGTTTAAATATTCTACTTAATGATATTAGCAGTTGTTATGCTTAAGGATAATGCTTCTTTGTCATCTCAGATCAGTGCTGCTGTTCATCACTGAAATATTGTTCCTTGACTGCTGAAGAATTACAAATGTAGTAAGTAGAAATACAAAATTTGACTTGCTTATTTCCTAAATTTCCTAATACATTGCTAGAGTAAACTTCCATGCTTTAGTGTACTAGCCAGAAAGGACTCCACAAGAAAAAGCTGACAAGCATTTTCCAATGTAGTTCCCTCCTGTTTCCTCCCTCTTTCCCTTCCCTCCCTTCTTAACCCTTTGTTTTCATTTTTTTCCCTGATGCACCAAGCTTTTGTGTTCAACAACAGCTCACCTTCAGAACAGGCAGCAAAGACAGTAGTAGTGTTTGTTTATGGACTTGCTAGTTAACAACTACGCAAAATAGAATGTAAGAATCCTCTAAATATTAGAGCATGAAACATCCAAACTAATTGGTTTTAAAATATACATTATCATTATTATGTCCATGTAATTAATATATATTCCTCTATTATAACTTATTTTCTTTAAAATAGAAACAATGCTAAACTTAACATGGATTTTTGTGCCTTTTTTTCTTTTACAGTACTATACAAGTGCCACCTCATTCCATATGGGTTCCTTCCCCTCATTCTCCTTCTCTCCCTAAAAAGACTTTCCTCAAATCTAATTCTTTTATTCCCCCCACTATACTTTCTGCTAAACAAAGCCCCACAATTAGACCACTGATCCCACCATTCACAGAAATTTATTTTTCTGGAACTCTCTCTACATCTCCCCTTACAGACCCTCTCTCTGAATCTTCAATGTCTTCCACCAGTGTTACCACTACACGTTCCTCTTCTGAGTCTCTTACTCAGCCTACCATGCCAACTGTTTCTTCCGCAACTTCCAGTAAATCCATCACTGTTCCCATACCTGTGACAAAATCTGTCACTAATGCTGCTTTCTCAATTAAATCTGATGCTGTACACCTTAACAAGACTTTTACAATACTTCCTTCTTCTGTAGGTTTCACTAAACATTCTGCACTTTCTTCTTCCGAGCCCCACAAACTTCCAATTGTAAATCGCCACTTTGAGGCTATCACCAAATCTGTTGCACAAATTCCTCCTGCTACAACCCAACTCATATCTGGTAGCAAAAATGTTAGTACAGTACCTATTGTTCCCCTTACTCCTTTCACAATATCTTTGACCCCTACTGTTAGTCCTGTCAACCATTCTGTCTCAGCTTCTCGTCCTCATTCTACTGCTGATGGCCATGGGACCCCAGGTAAATATGACAAGTAAATAATTATTTTTGTTTGAATGCCATGTACTGGATTTGCTTTGAAACTTCATTAAACAATGTTACATATATGAGAGGTGACCTTCCAATTATTGTGAATTCCTTTGAGTGGGAGTGTTGATCTGATGGAGGGTAAATATTGTAAATATTTAGGAGATATTTAATAGAAGGCTCTACAGAGGGATCTGGACGGGCTGGATTGATGGGCCAAGGCCAGTTGTATGTGAGGCTCAACACGGCCGAGTGCCGGGTCCTGCACATGGGTCACAGCAACCCTAGGGAGCAGTCCAGGCTTGGGGAATAGTGCCTGGAAAGCTGCCTGAAGGAAAAGGACGTGGTAGTGCTGGCTGACAGTGGCTGAACATGAGCCAGGGTGTGCCCGGGTGGCAAAGAAGGCCAGTGGCATCCTGGCCTGGATCAGCAATAGTGTGGCCAGCAGGACCAGGGCAGAGATTGTCCCCCTGTACTGGGCACTGGTGATGCCGCACCTCAAATCCTGTGTCCATTCCTGGACCCCTCACTACAAGAAAGACATTGAGGTGCTGAGGTGTGTCCAGAGAAGGGCAACAGAGCTGGGGAAGGATCTGGAGAAGAGGAGGCTCAGGGATAACCTTATCACTCTGTACAACTCCCTGAAAGGAGATTGTAGCCAGGTGGGGGTTGGCCTCTTCTCCCAGGCAACCAGTGACAGGATAGGAGTAAATGGCCACAAGCTGTGCCAGGGGAAGTTCAAGTTGGACATCAGGAAGAATTTCTTCACTGAAAGAGTTGTTAAGCATTGGAATTGGCTGCCCAGGGATTTGGTGGAGTCACCATCTCTGGAGACTGGACGTGGCACTTGGTGTTCTGGTGTAGTTTACAAGGTGGTGTTCTATCAAAGGTTGGGCTCAGTGATCTTGGAGGTCTTTTCCAACCTACATGATTCTGTGATTCTGTTCTATGTGAAAACCCTGAGACAACTCTCATTTCATGTGCATGTATTTTAAAATACATTCTGATGCCTTTGGCTGTGGTGAGTAATACCTCACCCTACACAGTGGTTTATAACTGTCATTGGTAGGTACTGTGCTAAGTTCCCAACAGAACAAATGTTTTTTGGACAGAAAAAAATAAGTCAGAGAGCAAGGCAGATTTTTTTTTAAACTGATCTAGTATTTAAAATATTGCAAAATAATGTTGGATCATCCTTAAAATAATAATATTGACTGGGAATATTGTTAGTGGCTGTGTATTTTCTTATGAAGATTGTACACATCTTTACAAGCTTCTTTTCAAATTTCTGACACTCAGAAATTTAGTGGTTAAAATTCAAAATAATAAGTTATTTAATATATTAATGGTCTGATGTGAGAAACTTTGAAATCAATAAAATGTGAAATTAATGTTGGCAATTTGAAACCTTGCCTTATGTTTTCATGAGATTTAAAATACTGCTCATTGCAAAGCAGCTGATAGGGAGGAATTACATAATTCATTGAGAAACTTTACAAGTAGTGATCAGGTTTTTTAACCAAGAGAATGGTTTCGTTTTTCTGCTTCTCCAAGCTTACTTCATTTGTCGAACTTCTCATTTGTCACAGGAAAAACTCTTTCAGGTACCACAAATACAACTTCTGAACACACTACCATTAGTATTGCCACAGCTGAGCAAATCGTGTCCAAAATAGAAAACGATTTAGCAGCTGGAAAAATAGAGACAAAAGATGTAGAAAGGATGGTTGGTGAGGTGAGTGGTATCCTCACTGCTTCTCAGCCACTACCACCACGAATTTCTAACAGGTAAGTCATTTTGGCAATAGATTACAGGAGTGTTGTATTTACTGTCTTGATAAATTGCCTTCAGCAAGCTTCACTTTTTCATAATCATAATCCAGAAGAATATTTCTTGTTCTTTAATGTAGTAATTCAAAGTGGAAGTACTATCATTCTAATGTTACCAGCTGTACTGTAATATAATACCATGGAAAATACTGGGTTTTTTGTTGACACCATAATAAAGTGAGCATTTTATATTACACTTGGATTATTGCTCCGTAACCACAACTTGCCTGAGAATTTTGGATGTATGTGCTTGGGAATACTAAGTATACTTTTTATTTGACAGAATTATAAAACTGGTGGACTATATTGGCTTAAAACTGAATTTATCAACATCATCTGCTGAATTTGTCTCCCCTTCCTTGGCTCTGGCAGTTGTCCAAACCAACAGAATCCGCTCCAACCAAATGTCTTTTGCTGTCCAGGACTCAGCTGATCTCCAGGTTACAAAATATTTACAATAGTTACAAATTGTCAAACATTTATTTTGAAGTGTTTATGGTCTTACATTTATATGAACATGAGTTTGTTCTTTGTTTATGTCAGTTTCAGGATCTTTAGTTCATGTTAGTTTCAGACTTTTTTTTAAGCCCTCCATAGTTTTTCCTTTAATTTTCAGCTGTGTAAATAGGTGTAAAAGAGCAGCTGACTTAGCAAAATCTGGCAGAACTAATAAGCTGTTGGAGAGCAGCTAGGTACAGCTAGGACACCAGCACCGACAAAGTGCTTGGCAGAAACTCTTTGCCTCAAACCCCCTGAATTATGAGTCATTTGTTCAACCACTGTGACAGAGCTGAAATTTGTCAAGGAGTGTTGCCAGATGGCTTCATCTGTTAGAAGGAAATAATTGCAGAGGGTTCGAGGGAAGAACTATCATGTATGTTGCTTGGATAATGATGCTCAGACATTTGTCACTGATGGCATCTCACCAAGAAAGGAGTGCTTAAAAAGCTTGGTTGGATCTCCTTTATCTCGTTCAAAACCTCCCTCCTGGCAGAGAAAATAATAATTTGGACAATACCAGCCTAGGAGGCTTAATCAATGAGAGAGGGAGAGTTTTGGACAAATTTTGGCACATTCTGCCTCCTCAGAGAAGAAAATAGCTTAATGTATTGTGAGACATAAGTAGTACTGAAACTTTTCTGTGTTACTGAAAATGATATTAATGTTTAACGTTTGAGTTATTTTCTATTTCTTAGCAATATATAGTGCATGAATGTGAGGTGACTAGGAGGTGCTAGTGCTGACATACAGGTATTTGCTAAGGAATGATTTTTTATTTCATGGCACTGGCAGTGAAACACTGAAAATTTTCGAGAAGTATCATCTACTTCGAACTAGAGCAACAGGAATGCTTTTGTGGAATTGATTTAGGATTTCTTTGGGAGCTGTCTACCCTGGTGATCTCCAAAGTGGGGCTTGAGTACCCCAGGGTGTGCACATGACAGTCCATTGCAGTGTGGGAAAATGTTATTTATGTGATTAATGAATAAAAAATAAATTTCCAAAAATAATTTTTAATCTCCTTAAAAAATTTATATTTTTAAATTTTATAACTTATGTAATATATTAGTACAGTAATACATACATGTAACTTATGGATAAGTATATATTGGCGTTTATGCTCAAAATCTTTTAGAGGATGCATGGTCAAAAACATTTGGAGTATTCTGGTCTAAACAGAAGAGTTTGACCACATTGTTAGGGCACTGTGGGGAGTTCACACTGTTACTCTTCTTACAACCATTCTTTGAATACTCAGATAATTTGTTTCTGCAGTACTACTAATGTTTCACATCTCCCAGGAACTCTGAGGTGATGATACTTGTGTGTAAAGGACTAATATGTGACAAGAATGTTGGGAGATTTTGTACTAAACAAAGCTCCCTGGCCTATAAGCACAGTACACAAAATGGGTGAAAGTTCAGATCCTTGTTTCTATAACATTAGATCGCTAAGCTCTTGAGGCATCTGAATTGTAGCTTATCCAGTTTATTTTTGTAATTTTTGCCAGATGATCAAAAAGGGTTTATGTTCTTATCTAAAACCATAACCTATTGAACTTAAAAATGTATTGAAAAATAATGGCTATTTACACTTTTCTCAATTCTGACATACTTCCTGCAGGGTATAAAAGTTCTTTGCCTTTGCAGGCTTTTATGCTGTGAAATGTTGATCTCTCTACACAGTTACAGTTACATAGACCTACCTGGGTTGTTGCTCTTCGTGTTTTCCAAATCAATACAAAACACGCAGTGGTGTGTTACGTCCCTGTAGGCAAATGGTTAAAGGCAGATTATTTTCAATGGTAGGCAGACCTGAAATGGGATGCATCCTTTTCAGTCCTGTAAATGCTATTTATGCATTGGAGAGGAGAGGAATGAGAGCAGCAGTGAGTTTGTGACAGTTATTAAGGAGATGTTTATTTTGAAGTTTTAAATGGAAATAAGTCATAATTTATTTATTTGGGGACTGAAACAAAGCATAATACTGGTGTTTATTTTTCAGATCTCTCTAGGAGTTCAGACAATTCAGAATTTAAATACTCTTGGATCAATTACACTTCCTTCATCATTGCTGACAAATTTGCCCACTGAAGAGTTGGACTTGGCTTCTAGAATTATATTCAACTTCTTTAAAAAGACCACTGTGTTCCAGGTATTTTTTTGACCCACTGCTCATAAGGCTTTTAAACTCAAGCTTAGAGCAAAATATGAATGGATTTTTTTTCCCCACAAAACACTTTTTAAAACTTCTGACTTAAAAAGTAATTCTTCTTGTCCAGTGCTTACTCCACATAGTAAATGAGCTTGTGAGTGCTCAAGTGAGTACTTTACTATTTTTTCCCCCAAGATTTTAAAATCTGACGCCTTTTTTGTCATTCCAGGATCTGTCCTTGAAGAATGCATCTTTAATCAGCAGTGTTATATCATCAAGTGTTGCTAACCTCACTATTAGCAACTTAAAGGCAAATGTTACTGTCATTTTGCAGAATACCAAGCCTAATCAGGTATGATTCACATTTTGGCAGACTTAAAGTACAGTTTTGTTGCCTCCACTGAAGTTGTTGTAGTGGAAACACTGTACTAAGAACACAGGTCAGTTTGTTCTGCTTTAAGCGTGGACATTTCATGTCCACCTGGACATTAAAAATCACTCTTTTTTGCTTATTTACCACTGGTATACATTTTAGTTCTCAAATAGTGTAAGGTAATTTTGCTCTATCACATATGCATCCAGCTTGCATCTTTCTTACTTGGCTTTCTGTTTTATTCTACAAAGAATAAAAACTCTTAGATGGAAGACTGACAGCATGGGTTGTTAGGGAAGATGCTGCTGTCATGACATTTGTGAGTGATGCATGGCCAGAAAATAATATAAGTCTTTTTCCTTAGGGAAACTGAAATTTTCCCTGAGAAAATGGCACAAGATTGTGTCATTTAGAACTATTAGGACTCTTGTACACCATCTCTTTCTGAAAGGAGCATCAAGGATTGAAGTCTTCTATCCCATATCTTAACAGAGTTTAAAATACTAAATACTATAAACTAAAACATGTAGGGATTCCACTAATGCACCTGAAGCTTTTTTCAGGAGCTGGCTTAGTGGCATCTTTACTTGTTTTGACGTAGTAATGAGTTTTGAGATATAACCGTAGAAGTATTAGTATTTATAACAATATAATGTGTATTGCTGCTGGTATTTATAGAATTTGTATGTGTGTGGGGAAATCGATATGTAAATGTTTAACATCGTGATAGTAGGAAGTGATCAAATATTTGCAAATGAAAAGGTTTTTCCTTTTCTGTGTGGTCATGATTTCAAAAGTTATGGAGTCTGGAGGGATGAGAAATCCCAAGAATTCATATAGTATGGGAAGACAATGAAAGAGCATTCAAAAGATTCTACCCAGAATGGAATCTTTGCATAAGCACAAGAGCTAGCTCTTGTATGGTGACTTGAAATTCGTTCAGCGTATTTTTACATGCAGTTTGCAATATTAATCCATTTTATGCACCTAAATTAATTTTGCGTTCATGTAGATCAGACAGATTTGCTGTATACAGTGTTTATTCTTGCCTGCATTTTGTAGATAAGTCGTAAATCATGTGATCCTAAACTCATAGTTTAGTAAGTGGTTTTTTTTTCTTTTTACTCCTAAACAGGATAATTCAACAGTCAGATGTGTTTTTTGGGACTTTAATAAAAATGGTAGGTACTTGAGATCACCCAAGATGCTGGGCTGTTTTAGCTGTGTTAATTCATGTTAATATAAATAAAACCTTCAATGAATAACAAAGCTGCTTTTTTTAACAGGTGGACATGGAGGCTGGTCATATGAAGGTTGCATAGTTAAAGAAAGTAGAGTAAATGAAACAGTCTGTTCATGCAACCATCTTACAAGTTTTGCAGTTTTGATGGTAATTATTTTAAAAATATGCAGTCTTACCCTTATTCAAGAGCACATTTAACCTTCTGTTGTCTTAAGGAAGTGAGGACTTGATAAACACATACTACCTAATAAATAATACTCAGTACTATTGACTTCAGTGTTAGTACAAATAGCATACAATTAGTCATATGCTTAAACTGTTTGTTAAATGGGAGTCCATGACTTCCACTGGAGGAAAAATTTCTTAAGTGCTGCAGCTTTTACATTTAGACAGCTGTTTATATTCTAGGAAATAAAATTTAGGGTAAATAAAATCTAAAACAGGGTTTTAATTAAGTGAGTTTTCACAATTAGAGTCATAGAATCATAAAATAATATCTCAAGTTGGAAGGGACCCATAAGGATCATGGAGTCCAGTTCCCTGCTCTTTACAAGACTAGATAGGCTTTTTTGTTTTTCATCTAACTTTTTATAAGAGCCATGATGAAAAGAGTGGATTCCTTTCTTTTAATTATTTTTAAGTGCATTTTTGTTTATGTTGGTGGGTTTTTATCTTTTTTCCTTAAATAAACATGTTCTCTGAAATTAACTTCTGTTTCTGTTTTAGGACTTGTATGGAAAGACTCCTTTGAATCCCACACAAGAATTGGTACTGACTTTTATATCGTACATAGGCTGTGGCCTCTCTGCAATTTTTCTTTCTGTTACTCTTGTGACCTACATAGCCTTTGAGTAAGTACCCATTCAACTAAGCTCATTATTCCTCAATTTGGATTGATTATAGTCTTCATTGTGAAATTCTTTTCAATAATTAAGGATTTGTCTCCACAAATAATGCACGGATTTGTCCAGTTCACCAGGAAGGTGTTGATTCAGTCTTCAGAAACGCTAATCTTATGAACAAGTGATTTATCATGGGGCTCTATGCAGTAGGAAATGAAGAAGTAGCACTCTGAAGTATTTTATAATGGATTATCATAATAGAAGTGTGGAGGAATGTATTTAAGATACAACATATAAAAAGCAGTACAGGATTTTAGCATTTTTAAAAGCATTTGTATTCTTTCTTTATTCTCTCGTTATTCTAAGAATGGGACTTGTGTCTATCAAGGCTTTAGATGCCCAGTCAAAAGCTTGCTCTAGTTCAGCAATAAAGAACAGTCACGTTTTGGGTTTGGGTAGCAATGTAACAAGAAGTCCAACATACAATGTAAAAAAAAAAATTAACCATGGTACTAAACACTTAATCTCCAAGTTATTGTTTGTATTTGTGTAACCTTCTCTAAAAAACTTTATTTATACAGACCGTTAATTTGGAAATATGTTGCAAATTATTCTCTCCATGTATAAATGCAACACACAAAGCATTGTATATGAATGAAAATGTAAAATTTTCTTTTTCCTGGCATTTGTGAATGCCAAGGACTGCAAGAGAGGAAGTAAGCCAGGGATCCACAGACAATTGATATCATCTCACTAATTTGC
Organism: Aleadryas rufinucha; assembly: GCA_013397815.1. Classification (NCBI taxonomy): domain Eukaryota; kingdom Metazoa; phylum Chordata; class Aves; order Passeriformes; genus Aleadryas; species Aleadryas rufinucha. The sequence continues at coordinate 1,481,689 of VZTH01004621.1, forward strand.
TTTTCTTTTTAGGAAAATCCGGAGAGACTACCCCTCCAAAATACTTATTCAGCTGTGTGCTGCATTACTTCTACTCAACTTAGTTTTTCTCCTTGACTCATGGATTGCACTGTATGATACACGAGGCCTATGCATTGCAGTTGCAGTGTTTCTTCACTATTTCCTCTTGGTTTCCTTCACCTGGATGGGCCTGGAAGCTTTCCACATGTATCTGGCCCTTGTGAAAGTCTTTAACACCTATGTACGGAAATACATTCTTAAATTTTGTGTTGTTGGTTGGGGTATGTATTTTTTTCCATTTGTATGCTAAATAGATAATTCCTCTTAATCAAGTATTTCAGCGAATGTGACACAGGTCAGAAATGAGAATTAGGCAATCATTAAATGTTATGATAGGTGTTCCAGCTTTCTGAGGCATGGAGTCCTCCCAGCTGCAGAACTGAAGCTTCTGCAATGCAGTGTGATAATAAATTTTCTGTGTGCTAGTACAGTAGTAGTACATTCAATTTTGAATGTGCATGCTTCCATTATTTTGAGAATAAATGCCAATGAGTATATAGATTTCCTTTCTGGAATAGCACTGTTGCTGACAGAAACCAGCAAAAACCTATCTAACTGGATAGAGGATGAAGAGATTCTGGGCCTGATTTTTATCTCTTATTTGTTTCTTAAAACATACATAAGAAAGAAAATCAGTTATCCTCTAAGAGATTTTAAATCAGTTTGTAGTCTAATGGTATTTGTTGGTTTATTCAGAAAGTTTTGGAGCTGGCTGTGGAGGACTGCTCTTATTTCTTTGCAAGTTGTGCTCCTGATCAGTTTGAATGCTGCAATTTTTCAGACAGCTAGTAGTCAGCAGAATTCAACAGATAAATTTCAGAAACAAGTTGTAGATTTCGTAGAAAAATATTATAATTTCAAGTCCCCATAATACTGTCTCTGTTAGGATTTTTATATATGTCTTTGTTCATAACCTTCTAGGCTTACCAGCACTAGTTGTGTCCATTGTGTTGGCAGTATCACCAGATAATTATGGACTTATAACCACTGGAAAGGTTTCAGTAAATGGACCTGATGAATTGTGAGTTAAAGGGAGATGCTTTTGGGGACATGGGGGTGGGGGATGCAGGAAGGTCTTCCAAACTGCTTTTCTTTAGAGTAAAGGTTGGGAAGGGAAGGAAGCAATGGTAGCCCTTTGAAATGGTATAACTCCACAGTATTTCATGTGTTTTAGGGTTATTGCCTATATGAAGGCTCATATCCTTTGGCCAAAAAACCCCCTCTTTTTCTAAAAAGGCAAAAATGGTTTGCATGTGCAACAAACTAAAAGTTTGTCTCATGTTTATTTCACTTAATTTCTGTTTCTCATAACAGTTGACAGACTGTTCTTTTGTTCCAGCTGCTGGATCAAAAATAGAATTGTCTTCTATATTACTGCTGTGGGATACTTTTGCCTGATATTCCTGATCAATATCAGCATGTTCATTGTTGTGCTGATCCAGCTCTGTCGTATCAAAAAGAAAAAACAACTCGGTGCTCAAAGGAAAACCAGTATCCAGGACCTTAGGAGTGTTGCTGGCCTCACTTTCTTGTTGGGAATTACTTGGGGGTTTGCTTTCTTCACAGTAAATGAGGTCTTTACTTACCTCTTTACCATTTTCAACACTTTGCAAGGTAAGTTTGTCCTTCATGTAACAGCCTCCTGTGTATAATATAACAAGCCAAACATTTTGAAATGTCATTTTCTTGATTCAGCAGTAAAAATTTAACTTTGGTATGTGCTGTAACATGTTAATTATATTAGAGATGATACTGCTTTACTGTAAAAAATAGATACTATTTATATACATATGGTATATTTATAAATATTATCATTTTAAAAATGTATGCAAACCAGATATCCCTGGAAGTGGCTGCATTTCACTAATAAACAGATGAATTTTGAATACTCAGTTACTCTAAGTGTTCATGTTACAATGCAATTTATGTAGTGAAAACTGTGTCATTTCTTCAGTTCCCCTAAAGCTTCTAGGGGAGGTTTGATATTCTGCAAAAGGTCATTGAGACAGGCAAGGCTGCAACATCTAAAAGTTAGTGACCCAACTTTTAAGCATGGCCTATATAGTACTTAAGAACATGTAGGAAATAGATATGAAAACATAAAGTTTTGCAAAGGCCAGGCTGCTACTGGACATATCCAAAAGCAGAGTTGCTGCAAAGGCTTTTACATGAATGGAAGATATTGTAGCTGTCCACAGTTACCTAAATATACCTGAATTGCCCTTCTGAAGTTCGGATCTAAACTTCTGCTTAAATGGCACTTAGATGACTGACTGGATGATTTCCCCGAGAGACTAAAGCAATGAAAATTGCAGTTCAGTGTGTACACATCTCTTCTATTTGCTTTGTTGATTTACTATTATTCATTATTCATTCTAAACCTAATACAACTGTTTCCCACTGCAGATTGGAAATTGTGCAAAGACCGAGTGCCACTTTCCCTTAAAGGGGGGCAATTATGATGAGCTTTTAAACAGGGAAAGTTAGATGCCCCCCTGTGTTAATTAGTAGTGAATGAGAAGTAGACAAAGAGACTGTAATGTGGCACTGGCAAGAGATGAGATGAGCAGCATCCCTTCTAGAAAATATTTGAAATTGTGGTAAAGGGGGTACCATTTATTGTTATTTTAGAAATGAGTTATTTTCTTTGTATGAGTGCTCAAAATTTTGTAGCACTGATGGTAACAGGTTAGCTGCTAATAAAAGATGTAAGTGTCACACCATGTGCTAAAAAAGCTTCATAGAAATCTGACAGTGTGGTGTCATATCCTCTCTTTGACATTGCTATGAATTCTTTTCCAAAAGCATTAAGTAAATTTCAAGATCAACAGAATTTTTCCCTTTTTATTTGATAGAAGGAAACTGTATGCATTTTATGCATTTGGCTGTATTTGTTGTTTTTTCTTTTGTGTGTATGATTCCTCTAGTCTATGTAAGGAAAAAGTACTCTGCAGTGTTCAGAGCTGTAAACTTTTTCAGCAAAGAAAGGTATCATTACTTTTTAGTAGAAATTTAAAAGAAAATAAAGAAAACCAAAACATTGTTCATTAAGAAGTAGTAAAAGTGAATTTTTGCAACAGTCTTTTATGTTATTCCTTTGCAGGGTTCTTCATTTTCATCTTCTATTGTGTAACAAAGGAAAATGTCCGCAAACAGTGGAGAAGATACCTTTGTTGTGGGAAATTCAGGCTGGCTGAAAACTCAGGTAATTTTTTTTTTTAACTTCTGAATCCTTATATTCAGTGTTAAGTTCCTGGTATTTTGTAATAATTACAAAAAAAAAAAAGGCAGTTAATGATGTTGCTGCAGTTGCAGTTCTAATTTATTATCAAAGATACAATAAACCTCCAAAATTATACCCTTTAAAGGTGGTAGCTGGTGCAGTTCTTGCATGTTTACATGCTGTTGCCTTAAGCTGTTAACTGCTAAGAGTTGACCTCTTCCACTGCAGGGTAAAGGCATGTCTATGCAGAAGACTTTTGGTCAGTTAGAAACGGTAAGATTTGTTCCAGCTTCTGGGTCAGCTGTAGTCTTCACAGTGACTTCCACAAAAACAAAGTGAAGCATGGTTTAAACCAAAAAAGGCATTAATTGCTTTGTTATTTTGTTACTCAGTAGTTGTCCTATTGTAAAGCTATATACTTTTTATACACTTTCGCTTAGAAGATCAATTGCACTTTAGTTATTTTTCTGATCTGGTCTGCAGTTGTAAAACTATGACAGTTGGCTGCTTGTATTTTAAAAAGGGACAAGAGAAAAGGAACTAGATTTAAATAATTTTAAACATCAAGAGTCATTAAATTCGTAGGAGAATATAATTCCGTCTAGAATACTGCAAGAAATGTGTAAAGCCTTGGTTTTGTATCAATTCAGTTCCATTATTAACTATATTTTTATATAGTGCTTGTATGAGTTGTGCTATTTTCAGTGTTATGTATCTGTTTTAGACTGGAGTAGAACTGCTACGAATGGTTTAAAGAAGCAGACTGTAAATCAAGGAGTATCCAGTTCTTCCAATTCCTTACAATCAAACAGTAACTCCACTAACTCTACAACACTGCTAATGAATAATGATTATTCAGTCCATGCAAATGGAAATGGTAAGTATACTGCAAAACAGTATTTCTTCAGAAGTAAAATTCTCCATCCTTCCTGTTTGAACATGGTACTGTCCTCTGAACTGCTGCCCTCTGCTCTGTTCCTGAGAAGTTGAAATGATGGTGTAAGTAGCACTGCGCTCAATTTCACTTGCAATTGCTATGGCTTATTTGTCTGCTGAGAAAACTAGATATGAATCACCACTGAATATACTTATTAAAAACTGATCTTTTCTTCTGTGAACATCATCTAGTTCTTCACACTCTTGCAGGGCACATGTCATGCTGCTGATTTGAGCTCTCAATAAAGACAATCAAGTTTTCAAACTGAAAAATCTGTAATAGATAAAACCCTGCAAAACTCAGAGAACATTACTCCTGTGTGCGTGAGGTATTTTTCCCAACTGATCAAGAGTTGAGGCTAAGAAGTCATGTCATCAACTAGAATGTTTATTATGAAGTTGTTGAATATGCTTGGAGAGGCTGTGTTGTCCTCTTTTCTTGGCCTATGCTGTCAGAAGACAGCATGTACTCAACAGGATAACATCAACAGATAACCTCTCAGATGTACAGAGTAAAAGCTATGGAATCCATATGTGAGTTAGAGGCTACTGTTCCTTTGAGTGTACTAACTGCACATTGCAGAGAAATCACAACACTTCAGGAGATGGCATTTGGACATGCCCTGAACAGCTTTCCAAATTGAGCTTTTTTTTTTTTACATTCCTTTGTAAAATCTCCCTGTTTGGATGCCACATAATGTAATAATTAACATACTTTTTATCAAACAGGTCAGTTGAGAACCAGAATCCAATAACTCTCACTATCATTAAATACAAAGTAAGGCAATATTTTTAGGTAGAAGTGTTTCCTTTCAAAGAGAGAAATTTTCAGGCACAAAAGCCTGCACGTCTTGTAGGGTTCTTTTTTCCCTGCCATGTTAATTGCTCTGATGAAAGAAGCTATGTCTCCCTGCAACATCTGACACGCTTATACACAGCTACAAAAGCCTTTTGACTGCTTTTCTCAACAGAAGGAGATAGCAGAAATGTTCTATTGAACTTGTTTATTGTAGCAACCAAGTGAATGAGCCTGTTGTGGCTTTCTGGAAAAAGTTTTGTTCTTTTGGATATTTTAGAATGAGATGCTAAATTGATGATCTAAACCATTGAGTGATGCCAATTTTGTTGGATGTGCTCCAATTCTGTCCTACTTGTATCACATAATCAGACCTTTCCAGTGTGAGGGTCTGTGTGTCCTGTGCCAAAAGCTTCTCAGACAAAAGCAGCTGAAAGAACTTTGATAGAACCTTGTTCCTGTGCACTCACAAACATGGATAACTCGGGTGACTCACCTCATTTCCTATTTTATTGTGTATTTTGAATGCTGTGAACTTCATAGCACATTCTCCATTCATATCAAGAGGGTTGTATGATACCTCGCCTGCATAGTTTGACTGAATAATTCTTCTGAGTCCTTAGGACTTCCATGAGAAGAGGCTAAACTGTGCTTGGATAGCTCCCAGCAAAGCTCTTTGAGGTAATTCCTTACACGTAATCTTCCAAACATGGGGCAGTGGTATCTCAGAAGAGCTGGGCTAATGCCTCCAAAAGGGATTATACTGCTCTTAGATGGGAACATGGGACCTTCTAATCAGCTGCACCTGATTGCTTTGCTCTCAAAACTAGAACTTGAAACTAACATTGCAGTGCTTCATTTTAAAAAGTGACCTCCAAAAGCAAAAATGCTCTAGAAATGAAGACCTATGTCGTAAATATACTGAGCTATAAGCACTTTATGGTTTTGGCCTCACTGCTTCCACTGAAATGCTATTCCAGATTCAGGACTGAATGACTTACCGTGGTAAGTTTGGGATGTCTGTATAGCCTGTGGCTTTGCTCTCCTACCAGACTTCATTTTTTCATGGCATTCTAATATTTCCTTATTTTCAGTTTTTCTCTTGCAGATTTGCATGTTTGGAAAACTATCGTTAGGTAGTTCTTAGTTCAGTACTGTTTTAGTTTTAGATAGGAAACTTGCAGATTTCCTCACTGAGGAACACAAACCACCTTTCTGAATTTGTTCACAGAAAAGCCTTATTTTCTTCTCAGCTTTTGCCGTAACATTAGGGCACAGCTATTTTGAACACTCCTAAAATAAAAGTTGTAGTCATGCAGGGGGTTAAACAACAATCACAGTGTCAGCAAATATGTTTGTTTTCTGTAATTTCAGCCTTTTTCTTATTTGAATAGATGAACAAAGCTCTTCTGCTCGTCTTACCATGTCTACACTTGTGCCTGTTTAAGTGCTTGATGGCTGCTCAAATTAATAACTAAATTTAAAAAAAAATCCAAACTGAAGTGTTTGCACAAATACTTAGAATAAAAAAATCCAAATTCTCATTAAAAAATATTTAGAATGTGATACATAAAGGCAGATTTATCCAGTGAACTAAACATTTCTGGAGCATTTCATTAAAAGGCTTCAGTCAGCAGTGGTATTATAGGTGTTCATTTTGGATTCACCTAAATGTGTAAGATTCTCTGCAGTCTAAATATGGTTTTGACCTGTGATTAGACCTCAGCCATATTCTGATTGTCCTTTAGAAGTGAATGCTGTAAGTTGAATTCCTTTCAAAGGCAAAAAAAATTCCTTGTTTCTCGAACACTTTTCTTCTTTCAGTTGCATAGCATACCTGAGATACCTTTAAAACTTAATTTGATACAGCAAAACATTAAAATGAGGAGTATTTTGCATCTTATCTAGTGATACTTATTCCAAGTCTAGTCTACATTTTGAGAATTGTGACCTTCATTGCTTAAAATATGGAATCCTATTGTGCATAAATACATTAACATCTCTCAAATCTCAGGATTTCACACAGGAAAAGAAATGTATGCAAAATATTTACTGAAAAATCCACATTTTAAAATTGTTGCAGAGATAAAATGAGAGTGTATGAACTCCCCATAGTGACTAAAAAAGCATGGGAGGCTTGATTCTGAACCTTTCTGAGAGGAGATGCACTTTTTTTGTTTCAACAGGCCATCTTTCCAGTGAGAAGAATGGTGTTTGTTTCAGTGTACAGAATGGTGATGTGTGTCTCCATGACTTTTCAGGCAAACAACTTGTATTTCAAGACAAGGATGATACCAGCAGCCAAGAAAGCCAAATCTCGCTCAGAAGGACTTCAAAGAGAGGAAGCCTAAATTCTATGGAGAAAATGTGATTTCCTTTTAAACAGCACATTGTTTTACAGTGTGAAGTAGAGTTTTACTTTAGCAGTTTTACACAATGTGAGCAGACCAAGAACTGGTTTTATTTAAAATACATGGTACTGGAACTTCAAGGCAGCCATGCAATGGATTGACAAGGACAATTATTTAAAAAAAGAATAAGAGGAACCTACTATTTTGACAAGGTCTTGGATGTCAGATTACAGCTGGCACATCTCCATTTTGATTCTTCATCAGAGTGGGTTTTTTTGAGGGTTTTTTTTTGCATTTAAACAAAAGTTTTATTTAGACTTTTTTCATTACAATTAAGTTTATCTGGATATAATGCTTAGTAGTACTGTATAAATGTAGAAAGTCACAACTTGTGCATACAAACGATGTTAACTTTCAAAATGTTAGCTACGCTGTCTTCAACTTTTTGTACGTTTTAGTAGCAAACTGCAGTGATGTACATAGGCAGAAAAATATCAACCTTTAAGCATCTCAGTGATACTTTTTATATTTATTTCTTGTAATATAAATTTAAATATTCATATGTATAGAAAAATAATTGGTATTTTGTTTGTAACTGTTACTGTAAGTTTGCATTTTTCTTTAGTTAATTAACTTTAACCTAGAATGATACAACATTACTTGTCCAGTAAGTGGATCACCTACAGTGGCTTAAATATATATTTACTAGATACAGAACTGTAAATAACAAACACGATCGGTCTTGAACCTTTATCTACCTTTTAGTACACCACAGAGGGATGGAAACTGGGTGTAATTTAAGTAGAGTGCCGTGAATGGAGTGCTAAATAAAGTAGTCAGTAGGTTATTAAGTACAACTAAGTTGTGTTGGTGGCTTGAGTAAATTCATCAGAGTTTTTGCCATTGATTTCACCAGGGTCAGTATTTATCTTGAATAGTGAGATTAAACACACTGCCATTTCTCATTTGCAATGATGAAAGCAGAGAAGTTTGGGGGCGGGGAGGAGGGGGGAGTTGAAGAAAAAATAGAAATAATAGATGACAGCTGCTATATTTAGTAGCTGAGAAATTGTTTGTTTCATTGCATGGCTGTTTTTTAAGGGGCAGCTCTTGAGCTATTCTATTCTGAGTATTTCTGTTTGTGCTTTGGCTCTTGGTTGGCAAACCGAATACTGAGGTACTACCTCAGTAATTGCTGAAGGAAAATTTCATTCCCCTTGTGATATTTACCTGAAAAAAATGGATTTTGGCTCTTCACGTAGAACAGCTGAAAGCCCATACAACATTGTGAAGATTCCTCCTGAACAGAAATTTGCCTAAGCCCTGGTTTTACCTCTTCTCACACACGTGTGCAGCTGTGGCCACTGCTTTTTTAATTTGCATTATTGGGCAAAGGTTGGATGCTCCCGGAGCAAACTAGGACAAACTAGTGCTGGACTGCGGAGTACCAGGCCCTGTGAAGGGGGCTGCATGAAGCAGGTGCAGGCTGAAGGGGAGCAAAGGCTTTGCTTTCCCAGAGGGCTTGGTGGGGAGCCCTGAAACACTCTCCTCAACAAAAAGCATGAGTTGCATGCCTCTTGTCTGGAGTTCTGTTGTGGTTTGCAATTGAGCTTCTTCAGTACTCAAACCCTGTTGTGGTTCTGTGGGCAACACATGGGTTCTCTCAGTTCTTTCAGTTTTTTCAGTCACTTATGTCTAAGATTATTCTGACAATGCTTTTGAGGTGAGAATTTAAAATATTTGTTGTGTTTATCCACAGGGGTTTAGCCTCATGTTTGTAAAAGCCCATCCTGGAATGCTAGTAGCTGGAATACATTTCTGTGAATGCTTTAACTATTTGGCTAATTGCCTTTGCGGTGTTTCTTGTAAATTTATTTAATGTTCTTATATTTATATTTTCAATTGTAAAAAAAGCAATAAATTTGCAGCAAGTACAACACAGAATATAGAAACTTTGGTTTTTAGATAAATGTGTCGTTAATACTGCATTACAATTCTTCAGATTGCAGGATCTGCAGTACGTAACCTCTTGGATGCAGCTTTTGCATTTATTGTCTGCTACATACTTTACCTTTCATGGTCCTAGCAGATCTGGATTTCAGCAGAGAAAATCCTGACGTGAGTCTGTCCAGTCAGTTCGTGCCCTCAAGTCTGCTGAAGCTCGTCCACAAGAATGCTGTAAGCAAAAGCACATAGCTGAGTTTGGCTTCAGTAATAAATTCCCTATGAATACACATATTCCATTGTTACTGACCTGCTCAGAGCATTCCTTTTTTTTTAATTTTTGCACACTGAAATATGTTAGGATTCTTAAAATAATTTTTATTTTATATATTCCTAGGGGTGGGGAGTCGTTTTTGACTTTGCCACTTAAAAGCACGCACATATTGTGGTAAAATTTTGCACTTACACCAGCATATTATTTTAGCTCCGTAAATAATTATCATCCTCAAAGTAGCTGAAAACGTGTTTTTACATTGGGTGTTACAGTATCCTTTTGGTACTTGGTCTCTCGGACATTGTTTAGCCACGACACCCAGAGCTCGAGGAAAGCTGCAAACACCTGCCCAGAGCACAAAGTAAAATTCTGTGCGTTAGCTTGTGGCTGCAAAGCTGACTCGGGGATCTGTAAGGAGGTTTTAAGCTTAGTCAAAGATGAACAGCAACCTGCCGTGTACAGCCGGCACCACCCTGCTCAGCAAACCTGGGTCCTAGGTGCAGTCTCTGTAAAAAGCAGTGCCCTGAAGGAGGAAGCTGGTGCGGAGTTCAGGGGAAGAGTGAGCTGGTCCATGTTTTGGCACGGTGCAGATTTCACCGCGCGGCTCTGGGAGATTGAGATGATGAATCTCCGAGCTCTGGGCTCTTTACCGCTGTGCAGAACCTACGGAGGTGTCCGACGGCCACCAAAGGAACGAACACGTCTCTGAAAGCTGCTTTCTCAACCACGACTGTCAGTTACCCCGTCAATGAAGGAAGCACAGCAAGGAAAAGTTACAATAGTAACTCTGTTAATGCTACCATTTCACATGAGAAAAAAAAAAGAAGACAACGGAAAAAAATCCTTTCCGAATTTTGAGTGAATCCCACACCTGCAGCTACTCTGCAACATCTGCTCCGTGTTTCAGCACCCACCCATACTTAACACTGTTTTTCTTCCTGCTGCCGGGAGCACAGAGGGAATGTGAAGGGTTTGCAACTGTATGTAACACGTTTGTTGGTTTGTGATATTTTTTTTAAGTGTTTGTAAATTTCTAGATCTGGGTTCTCTTTGCCCGTCATCCCTTGTTCCTGCTCGCTCCCGTTGGGGAGCTGCAGCCTGCAGTCAGGCAGGGGCAAATCGAGTCAGAAGCCTGCCTTGCTCGGTGCCTCTGGGGAGTGCCAGTGGGAATAGCAGGTTCATTTCCCTTGGAAATCTCCACGTCTTGTTTCTTTGCTAAGTGGGAAAGCCAATGATAAAATCTTGCTGCTTTTTTTCTTTGCTTTCATTCGATCAGATCTCAAAACGGTGGGGTTTTTTAAGGCTGGGGGAAAGAAAAGCTTCCAACAAGTATTCTAGCCTTCTCAGCTTTATTTTACGAACTTACGAAGAGGTTGTATAAAATCGACTTTATTTTTTACAAATGCAGACGGGCTCTTGTCACTCCAGGCGGCCCCTCCTGTGCTCGGTCCCTTGTGCACCGGTGTCCCCGCGGTGCCTGAGGGAGGAGGCCGCTGCCTGCCCCGCCCCGCTCCGCCCCGCTCCGCCGTGAGGGCGGGGACAGGCCGCCGCCATCTCCGGGTACCACCGCCCCGAGCGCGGCCGGGCCGGGCAGCCGGGCCGGCCGTGGGGACATGAGGAGCCGCAGCAACTCGGGCGTGCGCCTGGACGGCTACGCCCGCCTCGTCCAGCGGACCATCCTCTGCCACCAGGTGAGGAGCAGCCGCTGCCCCGGCACGCCCGTTCGGGCTGGGGGCGCCGGGCGCGGTGGGGCCGTGCCGGGGCCGTGCTGGGGCGCGGGGCGGCTGCCGGGACTGGGGGCTGCAGGAGGAACACGAACATCCCTCCTCCGGCCGGCGCACGGCCTCCTGTCCGCATCTCCCGCCCCCGCCTGCGGAGCAGCGCGGGGAATGCTGAGGCGGTGCGGATCCCGGGGGTGCTTGTATAAGTGCACCTTGGAAAGTGTGTGAGAAACACGGCGAGTCTGAGCTTGCAAATAATAGTACTGTGTATACAATGTCTCCATGGCCATATGATACACACCCACCGTTGTGCTCACTAAATATATATATACACGCAGATGATAACAGCAGCATTACGCCCCGGTGACACAAGAGCTCCGAGCGGGACTTTGTGCCGTGCCTGTCAGCACAGCGCGGTGCGGATCCCTGTGTGCTCCCCGCGGCACGTGTGTGCGGCGGGGCACGTCCCAGAGATTCCAGGCTATTCTCCCGCTCTCCGCACTGCTGAGGCTCTGGAGCATCAGGCGGGGCTGCCTGCACAGGCGGGCAGTGAAAGAACGAAGATAGCGGGGGTGGTTGGCAAAAGCCAACTTGCGTTTTTTGGTCAGCGCAGTGCTCTCTTCTTAGGGTGCTCGCTTCACCCAGGTGGGCCCTGAGGACTCAGAAGGTGTTCGGCAGTGCCGTGCTTTGGTTAAAACAATCCAGTACATAAAGATGAGCAGCAGTGGTTTTGCACAGATCGGTTACCAAGTATGCTTTGTTGATGAGAGATGCAAGAAACTGGAAAGCACTGAAAGAGGAGGCTGGGACCCAAATGCGCTTTGGTCAGTAAGATTTTTGTCACTGACAGTTGTTTTGAGCACAGGGTCCAAACACCTGTGAATTGGAGTTTGTGTACTAATTATTGTAAACCAGTGGAACTAAATGCAAGGATTGGTATACGTGGTGTGACAATATAATTTTTCGCTCTTGCTGTGCCGGGGTGCAGGAGATGCTTTGAGTTGTTCCCATCTCTGCCTTTTGTCAGCAGGATGACCTTGGGCAAGTCACTTTGGCTTCCAGTGCCTGCCTTGATTTCCTTGTTTATAAGATGAGGATGCTGATAACAGCTTCCATTAGGGGAGACATGGAGCCTCTGAGATTCAGAGCTCAAACATGCCCCATGAAAGCCGTGCCTTGATGTTATTAATATTTAACAATAGTAAAAAGGATAAGTAAATGGTAATACAGGAGTTCATACTGGTGACCCAGAATTTTGTAATTGCCATTTAGAACACTAGGATGAGTGTTCATGACTGTATATTGCCTTTTCCACTAAGGGCTCAATGTCTGGGAGAATTCAGAGGTGGGGAAAGGAGATAAGTAAGTTTTCTTCTTTGTGTGGAAAGCAAGTCACAGGCTAGCAGTGAGGCAGAGGGTCAGTAGTATCTCAAGAGGGCCTAGAGAGATGCTCAAGGCACATTTCTAGATTTTTTTTTCCTGTATATTTATACTCTTTCTGTTTTTTTCACTGCAATAGATTGAAAATGTTGTGTTCAGCCAGGTGAAGAGATGCAGTGCTTACTTGGGCAATTTAGGATGGTTGTCTTTGGGCCACATGCAGCCGTGTCTTCCTTGAGAGCAGAATAGTCTATGCCTGGATGGGCTGGGCTGCTGCTTCACTGCTGCTGGTGCCTTCTTAGGGCCTCTCAGGAAGGAGCCAGGGACGTGAGTTTTAGCCATGGATTTGCCCAGGTGCAGCCTGGCAGAAGAACCAGAAGGTATTTAAAATGCTTCTGAGGTGCCGCTGCTCTGCAGAGGGTGATGTGTGACTGTGACCGTGCACCTCACATCCACCGCTGCTGGAATGCAGACTTGGCACATCAACTGCAGTGCTCTGAGGGAGGACAGTGACACACTCACCTCTGTGTGGTGCAGCAAGGGGAGCACGGAGTATGCGCAGAATGTTGGGCTTTCATCAGGTGTTTAACACACCAGGAGCCAGGCTTCTCAGTAGCAGCCATTGATCTTGTGTTCATTCCAATCACTCTAAATCAGTGTGATTTTAGAGGCAATTTTAAATGCAGGATATCTGTGCAACCAGGCAGATGTGTTCAAAGGACAGGTCCAGACCCCACATCAGGGGTGACAATTTTCTCTGTGTGGCATCTTGCAGGATCAGGTCAGTAGCAAACTTTTTGCTGTGTTGCAGATGATGCATTGTGCTGGTCAGTCCCTGCAGCATGCACAGTAATAGTTACGATCCTGTTAAAGGTTGTAAAAGGAGGCTGAGACCAGACTATGGGCTCCTGTCTGTGAGGCGTCTGCCAGCTGTTGCATGTACCCTCAGGCACAGGGGACAGAGCGATGTTCTCAGCTGCTTATTACACCTGCTAAATTGAATGAGATAAGAAAAAAATGAGAATCTTAAGATTAGGAAACAGTAAAACTTAACATCTATGTGCATTTTAAGTATTGCTACAGTACTATAAGTGAAAAGCGTATGGACCTGATAAGGAAAGCTCATACCTTTATGAGTAACCCCAGCTGTATTACAGAATATGCTGAGTTGGAAGGGACCCACAAGGATCATCAAGTCCAACTCCTGGCCCTGCATGGGACCATTCCCAAGACTCACATCATGTTACATCCGGTTTCACAAGCAAATCTGCAAGCTTTGCTAGAGTTTACCTCAGTTTTCATCTGACTGATCAGTGAGACAATCTGTGTAATTCCACCTTTCAGCAAGGTGCTAAATGTGGGCTTACTTGCTTTGCTGTTCCGGTTAGAACCCCTCTGGTTTTGTGCCTGTACTGCTGAAGTTCTTATTAAGAGCTGCTGCCCTGTAGGTGTGTTTTGTGATTTAGGTTTTTGGGTGGGGTGGGGGGAGGGGGATGTCTCCAGATTGGCAGATAGATTTAAAAATAGGATTGGGCATGATACAACAGTTTAAAGTCTTAATCCAGCAATCAGCTTTTTGTTGCAGTGCTCTCAGCTGGCAGCTCATGGTGCTGGTAAAATTCTTTGCTTTGTGGATCTTATGTGCACTGTGATTTGCAGGATGAGACCTGCTAGTCTAATTAGCCGTCACTGCATAGATGTAATGCTGTGAAGTACTAGTTAAGCTAAAATCCCTTTGACATCAGTGGGATTAAGTGCACTCAGTGCTTCTCTGGGTTCTTCAGCACCTTGTAAGGGTTATAGTTTTCATATGATGTCAGCAGGTAAAAGAAGAAAGTAATAGTAGTTTTTAAGAGTAAACACTTCTAGAAAAGCTAAACCAAAACTGCTGAAAATATTAATTAGTATATTATGTTGTTCTGCTAACATTCTGAATGTGCATGAGGAAAGACATTAACGTGTTGTCAGTCCATGAGAGCCAGCCCCAGTGCGCCCCAAAAGCTGGGACCAACTTGTAGAAGAATCAGAGGTGCTGAAATAGTGATAGCTGCCCTTGGATGTGTTTAATACGGCCTCTTGAGGTAGGCAAGTCCCAGCCTGGGAGCTAAATAGGCTTTTAAAGTCTTGGATGGGCCATTTCTCTGGGATTTCCATTTTGGTACCCAGAGACATTTTTATTTTTCAACTGGCAGCCAGCCCAGCATGGAGAATAGGGAAAAATAAACCAAAATGATAATTTCTCAGGCAGCAGAGTTATCTTTGTCAAGCCAGGGCTGCAGGTGAATAGATGTTTGTTGTCCTGCATAGGAGGGAGCGAAAAAAAGTGTCCTCTACAAATGCTGGGAGTATGCAGTCTGCCTTTTGAGACCCTGGGTTTTGTCATGTGGGCACAGTACTGAACTGGGACTTCTGTTACTCCTTGTTTGACTTTTCAAGATCAAAAAGAAGTTTTTTAAGCTGTTGGCATTCATATGTGCTACTTTCCCCATCAAACAGATGAGTAGGTGATCCTTCAGCTGTTGTTGTTGTGAAGACCTTGCTGAGGCAGGGCTGTTGCAGCAGAACTTCATTTCTGCTCTGAGTGAGCCACTAAGCGTTGCTGTATTAAACCATAACAATGGGGCTGACTGTGCCCGGTCATGTCTGTCAGGCTGTCACCCCTGTGGTGCTCAGTGGTCACATGCAAAGCCCAGGAAACTGTGACTAAAGCCCCTCCCCCTCAAACCATCTTTCTTAAAAGTAATGAGTTGAGTGAACCAGTGTGTGGAAGAAATGAAAAACTGGTGGATATATCTTTTTAAATTTTACTCATCTTTACTACTGTAGTCTTCGCCCCTTGTCACACCAGTCCCAGCAGCTGGTCTTCATTCACCGAAATTTTCTGTAAAGGCTTGATTTGATTGAAAGTTCTATTGACCTTTTGTCTCATTTTTTTGTTAGTCAAGAATGTACAGCCAAGAAAGACAGTCTAAAAAAATTAAGGATAGTGAAGTCATGGGGATTAATGATGCAGTGAAAAATTTAATGGAGTATTTGGGTTGCAGGAGACTACTCAGTGTACTGCTTTTCAGGCAGTGCTGCTTTTCAACACCTTCAGAATTTTTTTCCTGTCCATTTTCCAAAGGAGTATATAAAAAGGTTTTTGCATTAATTTAGCTATCATCGATCCAGTGGGCAGATATACAGAAATAACTTTTTTAATCTCCTAGAAGATAACTAGTGTTTTTTTACTTTCTCAAGATTATGCCACAGACCAGTTACATAGAGAAACATATATCCCATACTCAATTCCTAGTGTTAACTCAGTACCTTCTTTTCCTCATAAATATGTAAAATTTAAGTTTCCATTTCCTTGATGTATTCCGAATTTCACCCTGTGACTTAGCTACTAATCCTATGTGGATGAGGATTTCCAGCTGGATGCTGTAAACTTTACATCCTGAAGTGCTCAAATAAATTTTGCATTTCACTTGTGTGAATTTGGAAAGAAGGATGGGATCTCACTTCAGTTGTGAAATCATGAGCAGCCGCAATGTGCACTTAGCGTGAAATCATCTTTAGTTTGTTACCCGTTAATACAGGAAGAAGTGATGCTTCTTAACAGATGGGACTCGAGGTGGTAATGTTTGTTCTTTATTCCTTCTGCCATGGTTAGAACCCAGTGACGGGGCTGCTTTCAGCCGGGACGGACCATAAGGATGCCTGGGTACGGGACAACATCTACAGCATCCTGGCCGTGTGGGGGCTGGGAATGGCGTATCGGAAGAATGCAGACCGGGATGAGGATAAAGCCAAAGCTTACGAGCTCGAGCAGGTGCGTCAAGGCTCAGCATAAACCAGTTCCACTGTTTGGGTTTTCTTACAGTAGTGTTTTTGGAGAGTGCATTCACACTGCTGCTGTGCCTGGGATCTGGCAGGGTTTTCCCAGATGAGAGTACGTGTCTTGTTCCAAAGACAGCGACATCCATGCAGTGTGTGGTGTGCAGCATCCCCAGCAACCTTCTGGCAAGGAGGATTTGAAGAACTGGATGGCAGAGAGGCTGACATCTGAATTAAACTACAAATGAAACAAAAATGTGTAGGAGTCAAACTTCCATTGGTTGGCTGATTGTTGAAAATTAGGCTTCTGAGAGATTTTGTGCCCAGATTTACAAGCCTCTCTCTGATTAAACCTTGAGGTCCCTCATGAGGTGTATTATGGAGAAGAAAATCTGGGCTGTTTGGATCCTGCAGCAATTTATCTGCTAGACCATTCTTCCCTGTGAAGAGAAGCATGCCATTTAAAGTAGCGGCCCTTGGAATGTGCACAGAGGTTGTACATAGTGTGTAGGTGTGTTTGATCAAAGCAGAGAAGGTAAAGATCTCAAACTGATAAGATCTGTTCTGGAGAATTGGAAGGGGACGTAACACAAATACTAAAATCTGAAGCTGGGAAGGTGAGTATCAGAAGTGAGAGTGTAGACAGAGATGGGTTAAATGGGAGGTGAGGGACTGTTGGTGTCAGGCTGTTGTTTTGGAGTCACTGGGTACATTTTTTGCTGGTATGTCCTGCTTGAACCAGGGAGATCCATGATGACAGAATAACCTTGACTCAGTTTGCATGATCATATTTTGAGGCTATATTTTGGGGGTAAAAAGATGGGGTTGATTTCTTTATTTAAGGCATAATCTTGTACTTCTCTACATTCACACTTAAAGCCCTTTCTCGACTAATCACTTGCTTTTTGTTGTACGGTATAAAGAGTGGAAGAAGCTCTATAGGTCTTGCAGTCATGTCAATGTCTTGAAGTCACCTCCCAGTGTCCCCTGGATCTGTCACTCAAAAGATTAGTATTAGTATTATTACAAGACATAGCATTCCTCTTACTTCCTTTAGCTGGATAGAAGGACCAGAGAGAGTTGTTCCACTCTTTAGAGAGGACCTTTGGGAAAAGATTTCTTCTTCTGCATAGGGATGAAGGGATAAAATCTGATTAGTGTATTTAAAGAAAGTTACAAATATGCTTTTTTTTTTACCTTTGGCAGGAGTGTAGAGGGTGTCAGCTTTGCCACTTTTGAATGTTGTTTGTAAGAGCTGATGGGGCTGAAAGTGTCACTGGTCTGTTTTGTTCCTGCAGAATGTTGTGAAGCTGATGCGGGGACTCTTGCAGTGCATGATGAGACAGGTAATGCCATAGGATTGAGTTGAATTAGTAGATGTTGTATTTTACAAAGCACTTCATTGAAGTGTGTGGTTTTGTGTCTTCTGTGGAGTGACTTATTTTGTGTGTGTGCAGATGGTGGTGTGGGAAGTCTTCTTAAAAATCTTGAGCAAAACTCTGGCCTTGCTTCCACTTGCAGTCCAAGTAGCATTTCGAGATTGTGCTTGTAGCAGAGCACAAGTTTTGCCTTTGCAAACTGATTTTCACCAAGATGCATGCCTGTAGTTTAGATCTGAGTTCAACAAGGTAATTTCTTTCCTATAGAGATGTGGATTTAACTGGCGTCTAAAGTCAGAATCGTGTTTAAGCCCTCTGATTAATCAATACACACTGAAGTGAGGTAACAGGAATTAAGACCTCAAGTTCTCCTCACCTAAGAAAAGTTGTTAATTTTGAAATAGTTTGGAGAATTTCTTCCAAAATGCTTCAGATTTGAGATTTGTGATGTTTTTTAGGTAGATAAGGTAGAGAAGTTCAAACGCACTCAGAGTACCAAAGACTGCCTCCATGCCAAGTATAACTCTGCAACTTGTGCCACAGTGGTTGGGGATGACCAGTGGGGGCATCTACAAGTGGATGCAACTTCCCTTTACCTGCTCTTCTTGGCACAGATGACTGCATCAGGTAAGCAGAAGATATTTTTGCCTTTTGTTGCAGCCTTTTCTATTCTATTGTATTTAAAAAGGAAAAAAAAAAGTAGTAACTAGCTTCAAAGATCTTTACATAATTATTATTCAGAAGCAAGTAATGTTTCTCTGGAAAAGAGATATGACTTACTGGAATTTAATGTTTATAGTAACTGGCAATGTCTATTCCCTTAATGTTTACTGGCATCAAATCCATGAGATATTCAGAGTCATGTCAGAGAAGTCTCATGTTTAAAGATTTCATAGGGCATCCTCTTGGACAGCCATGTTTCTTCAGAGAGTGGCAACATCAAGTCAGGTGTCACTTGGGCCATCAATGTTTCTTCTCTAACTGGTGCTGTTTTATCTTGTGTTCTTCTTAATTGTATTCCTCCTGTGAGGATAAGGATTTGTTTCCTTACGTGTTTTTCTGTCCTTGGAGCCCCTTGCAATTGAGCCCAGCAGAGCAGATACCTGGTCATCCTGAAGGTTGCTACGTAGAGCACTAAGCAGGCAGAGGGCTGGGGAGCTGCAGGAATTGGTATGCACTGCTCTGGAGAGCCAGAGTGGGCTCAGATGTCTTTCCTTTATACCCATGTTTTGAGTGTCACCCTCACAGAGGTGGTTTTTGGTTGGGATTTGAAACAGTGGATATTGGTGGGGTTTGAAGTATTTTGTCAGTAGCAAGTATTGAGGCTTGCTGCTTGACCTTTGAAAATCAGTTTGAGTTTTTCCTTTGATTTCAGTGGGCAGGAGCTGGTAGCAAATAAACAAAAGCATGAAACTCACTGAAGAGTAACTATTGCAATTCTGACACAGTATAATTATTCTCTTCCCTTCTTTTGATCAGGGCTACGTATTATCTTCACTCTTGATGAAGTTACCTTTATCCAGAATCTTGTTTTCTACATAGAAGCTGCCTACAAAGTTGCTGTAAGTAGTTATTTATACGTAAATCATCTGAACACTGCTCAAGTGTGGGTGGAAAATTATTTATTGCTGGAGAAGTAAAATAGGGACTTGTTTTTTCCACAAAAAGACATCAGAGCCTTTCAGTACTTTACATTGTGAGCAGTGTCTTTGGAGATGTTGGGAGGGCTGTGGAGGATTTACTGCTGCATGGGTGAGATATACTTGTTCTATCATAACAACAGGGCTTTTATTGATAATTAATAGTATTTCCTGATGTCTAATTAAAAGTCTTGTGGGCCTTTCTAAGAAGGGCAGGTTGTTAGCAAACCAAGTTGAAGGGACATGGGGAGAAACATGCACAGGGGGAGGGATAAAGGGCTTTGTGTGTTCTGTGAAGGCAGTGATTCATGACTATACCTGATCCTGCTGGGGTATATTTTTATGTGCTGCTTTTTAAACATGAGAAGGATCTCTTTGGAGACTCGGAGCACCTTTTTTTTTTCTTTCTTTTGAAGGCAAATAATAAACTAATTTCATGTAGGGGTGTGGATTTGTGGTGGGACAAGGAGGGGAAACATTCCTTTTGTATATAATCATGCCATTTTTGTTTTGATGGTATTGTTGCAGGATTATGGAATTTGGGAACGTGGTGATAAGACAAACCAAGGAATCCCTGAACTGAACGCAAGCTCCGTAGGGATGGCCAAAGTGAGAATGTCTTCCTGACACCTCCTTCATGGCTGCTGTGTTATGCTTAAGGGCTCTGACAAACCTGATGGCTTCCTTTGTATGGTCTTCTTGGCCACTGCAATAGTTAGCTGATTGTATAAGAATTTTTGTTTAGATGTGAGTGAGTATTTTTTAGTGTAAAATCTTTGTGATAATGGCTCTCATTGAGGGACCTCAGCACAGTTGTTCCAGGGATTGCAAGAAGGGTACCAGACTAAGTGAACCATGAATCTGACAGATCCAGTAAGATGCAGTCTCATACAGCAGCCTCTGGTTTTCTTTCCCTCTTTCTTAATTCTCCAGCCTCAGTGTCATATATGATGATGTCATGGTAAGATAAAGTCAGATATAAATTCTAAAAAACAGCAGAATATCAGTTTAAGAAATTTTCTACAAGTAGTTTAGAGAGAAAAATAAATGAAGATATACTGAAAAGAAAGTGGATATTTCTGGTTCCCTCATAGCACAAGGTCACAGAGATACTAAATGAAGCTTAGAAGGCCATAAATGTAAATGTGTAATTGACAGCTACCTCATTACATGGTGCCTGAGGGACAGACAGAAGGCAAACATCATTAAGGTCAAAGGTATATTTGCCTTTCAGCAGGATTTGTTAGCTCTTGTGTGCACTGCAAGAGGGAGAAACTGCTGGTCTTGGCCCCACACTGATAAAGGAGGCTATTTTGGAATATAGGACAGGAGAAGCATTTTTTACTAAGTACATCACTATTTACATTGTGTCTCAGTGGAAACCAGCTCCTGATTTTTTTTGCATTGCCTTGAAATTGTAGGAAGGATCATGAGGACATCAATCCCGTTGAAAATCAGAAATAGTTACTTTTTCTAAAATATTGCCAAGCTTCCCTTTAAAGATGAAAAAAATGTCTGTGGAGCAAACTTCTGTCTTATGTAATTTCTTTCAGAGGTTAAGCACAGGTGCTAGGGTGTATAGTTGGATTAAAAAGTATTTCATGATTTTGGGTTGTGGTTTGGTTTTCTTTGAAGGCTGCTTTGGAAGCAATTGATGAACTAGATCTTTTTGGAGCTCATGGAGGACACAAATCAGTGATTCATGTTCTTCCTGATGAAGTAGAACACTGTCAGGTAAAAATTAGTCTGCTCTTTCCTTTACAGGGGGAAAACCTAACACCCTCTAAATGAAATGCTGATTAACTAAGCCAAGAATGTAACGTAATTAGGATGGCTTCAGGCTGTGCTGCTCACCCTATTTCTAGTAGATCATGTGAAACTGAGTAGTGTGAAGCATTCTCATTCTAACTCAGTTAAAAATAACTGCACAGAGTTCTCTGTTTGCAAATAGTGTAGTCTCATTTGCACTTGACATAGCTTTTTGAAGTAGGCAAATTGTTTTACATCCCTCTCTCCCGTTCTTGTTTTTCTCAGTCTATTCTGTACTCCATGTTGCCAAGGGCGTCCACGTCAAAGGAGATAGATGCTGGCCTTCTCTCTATTATTTCTTACCCAGCTTTTGCAGTGGAGGATGTAAACCTTGTTAATGTAACCAAGAGTGAAATCATATCCAAATTGCAGGTAAGGATTTACTTTATTTTTGTTTTCCAAAGAGAGAAGCAGAACCTCTTTCTAAACCAAAAATACTAATTAAACAAGGGTTGCCAGACTTGGTTCATCTGTGCATGAAGAGAGGGAGGAAGATTCCTAAGTGACTCCTAAAACTCAGCACATACTTTTATGCTGATGTTAGTCTGTAAGGAAGAAGTGTATGTGAAGTTTTCTATAATGTTGTCTGTTTTTACAGGGCCGCTATGGCTGCTGTCGCTTTCTCCGAGATGGTTACAAGACACCCAGAGAGGTACTTCTGATGTATATTTTCAGTAGGCACATAGGAAGAGTTTTATCTCTTCTTTATAGATATATTTTGTTTTATTTACGAAGGGGTGAAGTTCTCCATCACTGCTAAGACATCTTAGTGGATTTGGAGGTAATCCAGATATCCACCCTGGAAGGGATACATATTTGAGGGAGGCTAAGGGTTTGAAAAGCTGTTATTAAGGACAAAACTTAATTCATAATTCTGTAAGAAATAAACCCTTAGATATGCTTATGGTGTCTAAGATGAAGTGATGTCTCTGAAACATCCCGAAATATCTGAACTGAGGCAGAGCCAAGATATTTGGGAGACACTGAGATCCTGAGATTAGGAGGGATCGATTTGTCTAGAGAGCCATTAAATGAGTTTGCAAGTGAATGTGACAAAGAAGTCAAGAGACTGCATGGAAACTATTTCTGGTGGGTTTCTTGGTTTCTGTGTTTTAATTTGTATAAAATAAGCTGTGATTATGATTGGAATATAAGTGACTAATTTATCACTGCGACTAAATGAGTGTGATGGAATTTTTTTAGGATCCAAGCAGGCTGCACTATGATCCTGCTGAGCTCAAGCTCTTTGAGAATATTGAATGTGAGTGGCCAGTATTCTGGACATACTTCCTAATTGATGGAATATTTAATGAGGACAAAATCCAGGTGAGGAAAGAAGAAACTGCTTTCAAATTGCAAAACCATTTACCCACAGTATTTTGTAACTTTGTTCCGTGTTTGTTTTGGGTATCATTTGGATACCCCATTAGCAGAGTGGAATAGCCTTCAGCCAATTTCACCTTCCTGGGGAGTTCATGACATGGTAGAAGCAGCAGGGTTGTGCACACTGGGGCCTGGTTGCCCACTCCCCACCAGGCTGTGTGGCTCTGTTAGCTGGGTTGGTAAAACTGGGCTGAACAGGGTTTGTTTGCTGAACAGGGTTTGTTTGCCTGGTTTTGTCTTACCACCAACCTTGATGCCCCTTTCACAATTACTTCAGAGAGATGAGGCAAGCTTCTTTTTCCCCAACCTCTCTGGCTTGGCTGCTGAGAACAACATTTGTAGTACTTTCAGTCTTTTTGTACATTCAGAGAGACTTGGGGTTGGCTTGTGTGAAGCAATTTCATTTTCACTAATTCCCTAAGTCACTTCATGCCTTTACTGTGCCAGATATCCAGTGGCCAGTAGAACTAAATTGAGTGTAGCCCTCCAAAGGTTATGGTGGCACCTGGGGAGTATGGGTGAGTTAAAGAGCAGCAAGTAGCCAGGACTAAATGCATTCATACCAGAACTTCTGCAGATTGGTAGCTTGAAAAAAATAAAAAATATATGTGATTTAAAATTGCCTAGTATGCAGAGGGATAGGAAATTGCTGAACTCCTTAAAAAATTGAAATGTCATATCAGAAATAATTCAGAGAATTTCAGACCAAAAAGCCCTCTTTCTGTATCAGATGTTGCAAATCAAGAGAAATTCTTACTGACACTAGACACATAAAATATTTTCCTGAACACAGTAAAAGTAGTCTGGTGAAGAGAGAAATGACATTATTTTGTGAGGGGGAAATACTCAGGAATAGCAGAAATAGGATTTCTGAGGCAGGTGCTGGTAGTGCTTGAAAAGTTTCCCTCTAAGTAAAAACTTGGAATGGATCGTTAATAAATGGGACAAACTAAGGAATCTGGGTAAAAGAAAATGTATTACATGTTCTTATCAGTCTGCTATTCCTGTTCCTAATACGTTTTCTAATAACACAAGAAGAAGAGGATTTGCTGTTCAGTGAACTTAGATACTTTTAAACAGTTTAAATCTATTTTAAGCTTTCCTTGTGACAGAATTTTATTGAATCAGTTAAGAGAAACTGATTTCCCAATCCTGCAAAGCAGAATTCAGTAAGCTACAGACAAATGTGCATGGCATACAGCTAACAATTTATACACCTTACACTCTGACAGATACTGGCAGTCTGATGTCTGTGACACTGCACTGTCATCCATTGAAAATTCCACGTAGGATCTGTTCCAGTGCCTTCTCAATAGGAATATATTGGAAGTTTTGTACTGCAGCAATGTGTTACAGATTGAAGACAAATGTTCATGTTTCTGGCAACACTGAGGTGCTGGAACAGTCTCTGATAATTTGAACCCTGTTCTTCCATCAGCAAGTCATGATTCCTCCACCCTTTTTTTTTCTTTTTTAAATATATGAACTTTCAGTGGAAGAGTACTATTCAAAAGTACTAACATTATTGTTTCTGTTTTGCTGACTGTAATGTGAATTCTCACTCTTTTAAAAATAATTCTAGGTGCAAGAGTACAGAGAGGCTCTGGAAGGAATACTTATTAGAGAGAAGAATGGATTAGTGCTAATGCCTGAACTGTACGCAGTTCCTTCAGAAAAGGTATTGTGAAAATGCAGCATCCACTTCAGTATGCAAAGTAGAGAGAGCAAGAGGAATGTCAGTCTTACAGTTTTCCTGTGTCGGATGAATCTGAACCAACAATAAAAAAAGACTATTGCACATTATTTTAAAAAGTAAGAGACCTCTCACAGCTCCTGCTGAGAAATGGTAAACTTTAGCTTCCAAATGGTCACAATTTTAATTTGAGTGTCTGTGGAAATACTACAGCAGGTCTAAAATTTTACATCCTTAGAGCAAGGAACTGACTTAGGAACTAAAGCTCAAAGATGAAATAAAGCATAGACTGTCCTGCCTGTGTAGTAGATTGATTGATTGTGCTGCCCTTTCCCAGCGCATGTATGGGAGACAGGTTTCAAAGGGATTAGGGTTTGGGCTGGGATTTTTGTTTGGTTTGTTTGGGTATTTTCTTTTCCCCCACCTTCACTGTTACTGTTTATCTCATTCTCCCATTGTGACACAGAAATTCAGATGAGCTTATGTGCTCTTCCATGGTATTTGCCTTTGTATCCCTCCCTGCCAACTTCTTCTCCCACTCCAGACTTCTCAGCCCTCACTCACTAAGGGTGTGGAGCCTCCTGGGTTGGTCTGAGTTGCTCAGCCGACAGCTGATGCCTTGCTCGCAGATCTGAGGTGGAAACTGAATTGCCTTCCTAGTGGGAACAAGCGTGTAAGAGTCCAGAGCCTTCTTGTGAATTTTGATATGATGATAATGATCTGACAAACATGCCACTTAAACAGGGTAGATTTTGTCTGTTTATAAAAAAAAAATTAAATGGCTGCCTGAACATGTAATCTGGGAGGGTTTCTGCCCTGCCCTCAATAGATCTGTATACCACAAAACTAAGGCAGTTTTTCTAAATTAGTAAGTCTACTCTTAATTTTTCTATTGACCATCCTTGCTAACACAGGAAAGGTGGAATAGTCTTAATATTGGAAAGCACTTTTGCTTCAGAAAGCTGGGTAGACATCAGTGAAGTTAAAGTGTCATCTTGGAAGGGGTTACCTATGAGCAGCCCAGAGGGCACCCAGTTACCTTTGAGCAGCCCAGAGGGAAGGCAGCAAAGGCATGATGAGAAGAAAGTGGAAGAGCTAATACCAAAGCTATAATTGCATGCAGAGTCCCCATGCATCCTCCAGCTTTGAAGGGGGGGAAGAGGTACAAAAAGAAAGCATAGTTCTCGTCCCAGAAAATGTGTAGCCTTAAAAGTGAAACCAAGACATTTCTATGTCAGTAGTAAAGGCAGGCTAGAAAGGGTTGATGTTAGACTGTATATCTGCAAATACCTATATGTTATTGATTATTCTTCACAACTTTAGGGTAATTTTTCTTGCTTATGTATTTGTTTTCAGGTGGATGAAGAGTATGAAAATCCTCACTCAGTGGATCGTGTTCCAGTGGGAAAGTTGCCACATCTTTGGGGCCAATCCCTGTATGTCCTGAGCTGCCTGTTAGCAGAGGTAGTTTATTTCTTGCATAGTAGATAAACTTGTATTAAATTTTGTTTGAGATAGCTTGGTCTTTAAGTACAGTTTGGTTGACAGGTAGGGGACAGTGTGTTTTCCAGTAGAAACATGTACATGAACCATTACAGGATGACTCTGAGCTTTCAGGAACTTCTTTTTTTTTTTTAATACACATATGCAATTGTCTGTTTCTAATCAAGCTGAGTAAGTTGTCAGATGGTCTGGATATATGGTTAGAATAGAGGAGTATGCCCAGGCTGACTTGGCTGTTCCAGGGCCAGGAATTTGTGCTATTTCAGCTCCACTTGGCTATTCCTTTCTCTATAGCATGATGTGTCTACTAGTCAGACACATTGAAGTCAGACAAGTTAAAAGAAGCACAAATATCTCTGTGGATCTGCCAAAAAAAAATCACTTTCTGGGTGAAATTATGTCGGTTGCTGTAACTCTGAAATAGGAATTCTGAATGTGCAGATTGTGTCAGTCAGAACCATTTTCTTGTTGTTCCAAAAAATATTGCAGCCATTGTTTTTATTGAATGTACTACTTAGTGGACAGGGTAGGTAAACCAGGCTTTTAAGTCCTGTTGTCCTGAAAAAATATGAAAATTGGTTAGGATTTATTCTATATGTCAGAAGCCTTTTGCTTAAATTCTGTTTGTTTCCTTACTTTTTTCTTTCTTTTGTGTTTGTTCTAGGGATTTCTTGCTGCAGGTGAAATTGATCCCTTAAACAGGAGGTTTTCCACTGGATTTAAACCTGATGTTGTGGTACAAGGTGAGGGAATTTGTGAGCATTCTCTGTGAATTGAATCATGTGGTGGCAAAGTCCCTGTGTACAAGAGAAATGAAAGATGTGTTTAAAAATAATGTGGATTTTTTTGCATGGTACATAGATGCTTTGATGACACTGTGAGAAGGAGAAAGGGTTTGTTTTCCTAGCTGCCTTTTTCCAGGGGGGAAGATCAAGTTTAAGACACTTTTTTTTAAAAAAAAATTTGTTAAAATTTTAAGACTTGTCAGGAGTTAGAGAGTGGCCAACTTAATCTTGTAGTGAAAAAGAAAATCTTGGCAGCTTTTAGAAAGAAGAAGCAGGGCTGACAGGAGATGCATCAGGTTAATCAGGTTTCTTGTAGCCTCTTTTCAGAGAAACCAGAGGGCACTGAGTGAGGAGGATCCCTGTAAACAGAGGTGAGGCAACCAGTTACCAGCTTTTGGCTGCTGCAGGGAGTGGCCTCTTTAGTTTGTGTAAGAACAGCCAAAACCAGAAAATTAAGTAGAGAGCAAACACGAGCAGATCAAGTCTTAAAGGCTTTTCCAGGGCCTGGACTGCTCTGAAAGAGTAACTAGCTCATTTATCAGGAGCAGCTTTTGTCAATGAACCTGTGACCTGGGCTGGTGCTTGTTTACCCCTTGCTGGTGTCTCACGGGAGTAGCATTTCATTATTCTGAAGTGCTTAATTTCCAATAGAAATAGAAGTGCTTGCTTATTTTTAGCATTCTTTAGCAAGTATTCACAATACAAAGAATACTGCATTATTAGTCCCAAACCAATAAGCCACTTATTATGGGCCAAACCTCAAGTCGGACAAGAGCTGGGTTCTGAGCCTGGCTTGTAAATTCCTCTGATTAGGGAATTTTTTTTTCTCCCTACCGCTGCCATTTTGAGTCCTTCAAAACATTTATTGCTGTAGAAGTGACAGCACCTGCTCCCCACTGACTTGGCTGCATTGTTATAGTGTGCTGTGTTAAAATAACAAAGATTTTCAAGTCATGTTTCCCCTTGTTCTATGGGGGAAAAGCCCTAAAAGAGACTTTCTCCTAGAAGAGACTCTGTGAACCAAACTAATGGTACCGAAAGAAATCAGAAGACACTGATTAAGTCCCCAAGAACCTGCTTTAACTTCAGCAGGTCTGACCCTGCTTTGAGCAGGAGGTTTGAGTAGAGACCTCACAGGACCCTTCTGACCAGCACTGTGGTCCAAAGTGGACAGGAATGGCAAGAAATACTGAGAAACAGAGAATCAAAATCTGTCAGATGCCCTCTTGCAATCCCTTTTGACTTCATGAATCCACAGATTAAGGAAAAAGCAAGGCCTTTGTGCCTTTTTAGTTAGCGAAATGCATTTGTTGAGATGTGACAGTAGAGACAGTTAAAAAGAGTAGAACATTGGTTTTTATTTGTGTTTTTGTTTTCTGTTACCCAGTAACTGTTCTGGCAGAATCTAATCAAATCAAGAATCTCTTGCAAGACCGTGGAATCAATGTTCAGAGCATTGCTGATATCCATCCACTCAGAGTGCAGCCAGCTCGCATCCTCAGCAACCTCTACACCATGCTGGGTAAGTATTTCAACGTGGAAGCCTCTCTACTGCCAGGCAAGGAATTTTTAAGAAGCTTTACCAACTTAGAACTTCTGTCTTAAATAAGGGACTCAAACAGGAGAGAAAAAATTGCCTCGTTAGAAATGGTGATGAAAATACAAGTTCCCCTGTGCCCTTGGAGTTAGACAAAAACTGACTCTTCTTCTGTCCTCCAGAGACTACTTCCACAGAGAAACTGGTTTTTGAAAAAATGCCTGGAAAAACATAGAAGAAAAAGTCAAATAATTTTTCCTATGAGAAGTCAGAGTATTTCTCTTTTGAGTCTGGAAACTGGGCAGTATGATTTTTATTAGGCAATCTGGGAAGTTTTCTGCTCCAAATCAGGGGAGTTGTGATGCTTTCAGAGCATCTTTGGGCTGTCAAGTTCTTGCTACAGTTCCTTCCAACCCTGAGCTGAGTTGAGCTGCTGAAGCTCTCTGTCTCTCTTGCAAACCCAGAAGCCTTTAGGGCTTTTCTAAATACAGGACTTTAAATACATTCCAATTCCTCAGCAGTGGCCCTCAAGTCCTGTGTTCCTCAGAGCCTGAATTGACTTAAATAAATGCCCCAAAGCTCTGTCTGGTTCTAGTTGTTAAGTCTTTTCATAACTGGTTCTTGATAATCCATGCTGGAATTATTTGGTGGAAAGTTTGTTACATGTGTTCCTAATTTAAATTAGTTTTACTTCTTCAGGCATGCCAGCAACTCATGACTCAAAATTGTAGATACTGCTATAAAGTAAAATTGAGGTGGGATGACGCAGCACTGGTAGATTTCTGTGCTGTGTGGACAAGGGAAGCTGTATCCTGCTTCTCTGTCAGTCTGGAGCATTGTCCCACGGCAGTTTGGTTACAGATAATGCTGAGGCTGCTCATGGGGTGAACTTTTTTTTGTTGTGGTGGTGGTTTTTTGTTTGTAGGGTTTGGGGTTTTTTTGTTTTAACGGGGAGCTTTTTTTGGAATAATTCAAAGTAATGGGGCCTTCAGGTAAGTTTTAGAAAGTATGCCCTTTACACAGAGAAAGGAAACTGTATCTGTTGCTTTTGGGAGAGAATCTGGCTCTTCATGTCAAAGTCCTTTAAAAAAAATGAAACATTTGCGGGGCTTTGCTGAAGCTTACATTTATTTTATTATAATTCATAATAGCTTGCTTTCACTCGTGGGGGGATGTGAGTAGGATGATTTGATACATTGTTTTTAACAGTGACTTCTTTGGGAATGTTCACAGGAGTATTTTTTTGGCACATGGTTTGGGTTATATTCCATGTCAGAAAGATTCAAATGAGCTCCTGGCTGCTGGTGCAAAGGTTGTAGCGTAGATCATTTGCTAATAAGCTCTACTGAGAAAAGTGGAGCTTATTAAAACCTGATGAAAATTTGTCGTTGTGTTTGGATGTACTTTGTGTGTTGATTTAGCCTGCAGGCATGAGGTTTTAAGGTCCTATATTCAAAACCACTGCAACTTCTGTGTAAAGCTGATGGCCTTGTTTTTGTAATGTCACATCTCCTGTCCTTCTTGGTGAGGAAGCTTTGGGTGCTGAGCGATTACTTATAAGACCAAATCCATCATCAGTGAAGCCAAAATTTTAATTTTTAAATCAGGCCTTTGAAGGACTCTGGCTATTACATTGGTGGTTGCTACAAAACCAACCAGTTACCTCTGTTACATGTTTTCTGCCTTCCTGGTATTAGTGAAGTAGATTTTCCTGTCTAAAGTGGTTATTTTGGAAAACAATGCAGAAGATGCTAGCTGAGATTCTTTTCTTTCTCTTTCCTTTCCAGGCCGGAACAAGAACATGAAATTAAGTGGCCGGCCGCACCGACACATTGGAGTGTTGGGCACCTCCAAGCTCTATGTGATAAGAAATCAAATATTTGCTTTTACCCCTCAGGTAAGCAAGTAAAGCTGGCAGGAAAATCACTCCTTTCTTAATGGTGAATCATTAGTGAAGCACTTTGCTTTTCCCTGCTGTCATTGTACTTTAGGTAGAACAGGGCTGACACAGCAGATGTGCTTTACTTTGGAGGATTTTTAAGAGCATGGGATGATCAGCATGGTAGAACTGCTGATAAATCTCTTTTCTGTCATACAGAGTCTGGTTTCTTTGGCTTCTGGCTTAGGAGAACACAGCAAATCAATAGTACAAAGTTATTACTGATCTCTGCCCACACCAACATTCTAGTTAATGAAATGGGTTCTGCAGAAATAGAGCACTTAATATATCTTTCTACTGATTGCTTTGATGAAAAATTTAGTACCACATAAGTGTGCCAAATACTGTAACCCTAGGAAGTGAAGGTGATCTTTTAGTTATATTGTTGAAAGGGTCAATAGTGCTGAGAAATGGATGTTCTGTCTTTTTTTTTCTCTTTAGTGTGTTTTTTCAATGTTGCTGGAAGTTTGGATCCTCATAGAATCAATGGCTTTTATTTATACATTTAATGAAATGCAACACACTTATTCCAATAGAATTATTCCAGCAGTTGGTACTAGATGGCCAGGGAGTCATCTGCTCCAAGCATGTACAACTGATGCAGGATAAAGAATGCATCCACCCTTCTAAATAGATGTTTGACTAATGAAGTCTTTAAACTCCAGCTGAAGGCATTCAGTGGACTCCGTAGAAAGCTTCTGTACTGCTTCATAATGCCCAAACAAATCCGATTTACTGCAAAAAATGTAGATCCCTTCTCATTCTTCCCCATGTCAGTTGATCGCAGGCAGCTTTATAAAATGTTATTTGTTTTGTTACTTCCCTGTACCAATTTTCACTTTTGCAAATAAGGGAAAAATTCCTTAGAGATGTGATTTTTTTCAAAAGACCTCTTAGTTCACATCTTACTATGTAAGTAGGACTAAATATTCCAGCTAAAATCTTGTCATGTATCAAATAAGGACATACTTACTGGTATATTCCCAAATGGCATTTATCTTTACATTAGCAACAGTGACGGTTCCTGCATATTCCATGTTTTACTAAAACCTCCGTAACATTTTCCATTATACTTTGAAGCCAGACACTTCCCCTGACTTTTTTTTTGAGGTGGATGGAATTAATGTTTAATGTCACCTTCCTAAGGTTAGCAGTTAAATCATCTTGTTGATCTTGACTAATGTCCACAAATTTTGTGATTTTGTCATTTGTATTTCATTCTCTTTTAGGTGTGGGGCAAAGGCTGACTTTATTTAGATACAGTCATTCTGAGAAAATGGTTAATAACTACCTTTTGAGAACAATTTTAAAAGTAGTTCTGCTTCCTAGGATGTTTTTGTTCAGCTCACTAGTGTGAAAATCTGCAGAAGTTGGCAGGTGTCAGCCATTTTCTTATACTTACCATCTGATTGCTCCAAAGAAGGAAATTGGACTGATCTGCTGAGACTGGTTTTTGACCATCCTACTTTAACATTTTGTAATTATATTGGCTGTCCAAATTGGCTTTGTTTTCCTTTGCTTTCAGGCACTGGAATTGGCCTGACTTTTTAAATGGCTCTTCCTTTTTAAAGACAGGCAGTATGTTTCCTTTTCTCTGGACTTTGCCAGCTAGAACTTAACATATTCTTTATGCACTTACCCATCCCAAAGGCTTATGAGCTTCCTTAACTTTTGTTTTGGGTGCTTTGATATCCTTTCCATTTTTTGTCCAGCTGCTTTGGTTCCACCTCCCAAAGTAGCCATAATAGTCTCTTGCTGTGGTTCTTGGCTTCCTGCTGTAGTGGGAGGAGCAGACTTTGCCATTGCACATTTGATGTACCTTTTCTCCTCAGTAACTGCCAGCTTTTCTGTATTCTGCTTAACTTTCAGATGGTTCCCAAGAGACATGAGGTTACTGCCTCCCCATCCCCAGTGTGCACTTAAGCCTGTTTATTGTTTTTGTTGCTACTGTTAGCTTTTTCTTCCACATTTAGAGTACTTCCATCTTCCAGATCATAGGTTAGTGTCATTGGGAAGATTCTGCTTCATCGGTGTGATTGCCTGGGTTTTGTTTGTATGGCTTACTTTGATGTTCAGTGTGCAGCTGTAAGAAAATGGACTCTTGCACAAGAGTCCATGCCCAAATGGACTCTTGCACAAGCATGGATTTCTTTTTCACAGTGTGAGACCTTGTTAGGTTAATTCAGGTGGTTTGTGTTGTGGTCAGGAGTAGCTCATATGGCTTTTGTGAATGATTTAAGGGGAGAAATTAAAAAAAAAAGGAAGGCACTGACAACTACCCCTATGTTGTGTTTTTCTCTAGTTTACTGACCAGCATCACTTCTATCTGGCTCTAGACAATCAGATGATTGTGGAGATGCTCAAGACAGAGCTTGCTTACCTCACTTCTTGCTGGAGGATGACAGGGAGACCAACCTTGACATTTCCCATCACCCACACAATGCTTGGTAAACTTAATTTTCTTTGTTTCAAGCAGAGTAGATTACTGCAGGGGAATAGGATGGACGTTGGTTCAAGAGAAGACAGGTAGCAGGATTTCTAACATCAGAAGTACAGTTAATTTTCTCATGTGTATGCTGAGTTTGGATGACATGGTAATATTTAATTTTGGTTTTACTCCCCCTTTATATGCTTCCATCACCTCATCATCTCCATGCTATTTCTGTCTAAAGAAATTTCATAGAAATCCCTTTGGAACTTCTCTTGAGTGGGTTGGTGTTTGTCTTAGAACTTGTCTAGGGGTTGTGTTTTGTTTGCTTGTTTGTCTGGGATTTTTGAATAAGCTAGCATTGATAGCAGTTGAGGGTTCTGTTTTAAATTTGTCTGATTTACATTGTAGACAATGTAAATCAGACAAATTTAAAACAGAACCCTCAACAGTAATTCACTGTACAAATACAGTAATTCACTGTATTTGGACGTGATAATTTAAGAATGTGTTGGTGAGCTTCAACTCTTCCATTATTCTTTTTTAGTTGATGATGGTACTGACATTCATCCAGCAGTTCTTGCCACGATAAGAAAATTAGAGGATGGTTATTTTGGAGGTGCAAGGTAATGTCAGAATCTCTAAATTATTATCTCCATGATTTTTTAAATTAAATCCTAAAGAAGTCTTGGTTTTGAACTCATGATAGTGCACAGACCTTGTACTAGAACTCCACAGAGAAGGAAGTCTCAGCTTTCATTATTATGTGACAATCAAATGGTAGCTGGACCTCAGATGCAATGGAAAAAAGATCTGTCTCCCACAAAGTGTACCATCTCTGACTGCCATTAATGGATAAAGAAAATGAATGTCAAGTCTTTGGAAATATGAAATCATGACTCTGGCTGGGCTTCTGTAAATAAAAAGTAAATTATTTTCACAGTTACTGGACATGGTTTAAACATTAATTGCATGTAGTACTTGTAAGCTTGTGTGTTCCATTCATCTGTGTGTAAAATATGATGCCACAGTACCTCCCTATGCTCTTCCTCCTTGCCCTCTCAATCAATATCTTCCTTTGACAATCACATACTGTCATGGTTTAACTCCGGTCAACAACTCAGCCCCACATGGCCACTCACCCACCCTCCCCTTAGTGGGATCGGGGAGAGAATTGGAAGAATACAAGTAAGAGAACTCATGGGTTGAGATAAAGAGAGTTTAGTAAGTAAAGCAAAAACCACACATGCAAGCAAAGCAAAACAGGAAATTCACTCACCACTTTCCATGGGCAGGCAGTTGTTCAACCATCTTCAGGAAAGCTGGGCATTGTCAAATGTTACTGTGGCTTGGGAAGACAAACCCCTGTATCCCTGAACATCCTCCCCTTCCTCCTTCTTCCCCCAGCTTTATATGCGGAGCATGACACCCTATGGTATGGAATGTCCCTGTGGTCAGCAGGGGTCAGCTGTCTGGCTGTGTCCCCTCCCAGCTCCTTGTGCACCCCCAGCCTATGCTGGTGGGGTGAGGTGGGAAGCAGAAAAGGCTGGGATGCTGTTTAAGCCCTGCTCAGCAGTAACTAATACATCCCTGTGTTATCAGCACTGTTTCCAGCACAAACCCAAGGCATAGCCCCATAATTACCTCTTATCCCAGCCAAAAATTAACTCTTATCCCATCCAAAACCAGCACAGATGGTTTAGCAGCCTCCAGTTCTGTGAAAAGACCATTCATGGGGCCTTCTCAGCCCCAGTTTCTCATGGATTATCCTTGGAGCTCAGGTCTTTGTTCAGGGTCTCTCTTCATATGAACGTACAACACCCTGCATAATTAGATTTGAGTCAGGCCTGTAGGTGTTACCATAACACAGCTAAGATCAATTAGTACCTAGAGCAGTAACTACCCAGCTGGATCTGCAACTGTTGTTTTCCTTTTTTATTTTTCAGT
The DNA here is from genome assembly GCA_013397815.1 of Aleadryas rufinucha. Classification (NCBI taxonomy): domain Eukaryota; kingdom Metazoa; phylum Chordata; class Aves; order Passeriformes; genus Aleadryas; species Aleadryas rufinucha. The sequence continues at coordinate 1,516,236 of VZTH01004621.1, forward strand.
GTCAGTTTCTGTAGTTTTATAGTTACCAAAGGTGGATTGAACAGTAGGTTTCATAAATTTTGGAGGAGTTTTTGAAAGCTCAATGAACATTAATCAGTATCAGAATGGTGGATTTTAATGCTCTTTGGCATGTGTCCCCTTTTGCAGGGTGAAGATAGGCAAACTATCAGAATTTCTTACCACCTCTTTTCATACATATCTGAGCTTCCTGGATCCAGACTGTGACTTAAAACTGTTTGATGACCATAATGAAGACTGTAATAGTCCTGACAGTGAATATGGAGACTACCCAGCAGATTTCTGTGAAAAAGGTAGTAGTGTTTTTCACTTGGTATTTTTTTCTCTGTCAGGCTCTATCAGCAGAGCCTGGCTTTGCCTACAGTGCAGAGTCTGTTCTGTGCACAGCTGATGGTCATTTGGGTTTCTCGTGCATCCGTCTGAGGACAGGACCTGCATGACTCAGTTTGGAGAATGAATTTGTGTGTGTTCTTCCTGCATTTCTAGTATGGCATTGACTGGTAACTGCTACAGTAAAGCTGAGTCTGGAGAGTCAGCAGGTGGGGAGGTGTGGAAGAGGTTAGAGGGAGGGAGATTGTGAGGAGTCATGGACAAGAGCTTGTGTGGAAGAGATGATAGAGTCTTAGAATCATACAGGTTGGAAGAGACTTTTACGATCATCAAGTCCAGCTGTGTTCTGTGATCTACCAGCAGGATAAAACCCCTTTTGATTCCTTTCAAAGGCAAAGCTAGCTTCTTAATCTGTTTTCAGTGTCAAAAAATGTTTTTTTTTCTTTTGTTTCAAATTTATTTGGCTTAAAAATCTCTTCTTATGCTATTCTTGCATATTTGAGTGCCCTTCTAAATAAGCAAGAATAGAGTGGTGTGTTTGAATAAGAAAGTGATGATGATAAATAGTGATTTTTACCTTTAAGAAACCTTTTTTTTTTAATGTATGTTACACTAGATAGCCAGGATGAGCTGGATCAGTATATAAATGATGTTCTGCAGAGCACAGCACTGAAGTCATACCTGCCTCCAACTTCGAAGACAACGAGTCAACCACCTGTGTTCAGTGCAAACCATTCCACAGAAGAGATACTGTCAATAATGGCCAAGACAAAGGGCTTGGAAGTTCCAGGTATTTCTCCCTATTATTTATTTAGTGATAATAATAGAAAAACTGGTTTGGATGCTAGAGGAGGTAAGTTCAAGTATTTAAAAATTGTACCTTTTGACATACTTGTGTCACTAGTTCTTTCTGTATAGAGAAGAAATAAGAAATTCCTTAAGAAGTAAGAATGACTCTGAAGCTGTTTCTGTCATGTTCCCACAGTATCCCATGTCATGGTGTATACACAGAAAACCTGCAATTAAATGTTACATTTAATCAAAGTTAATGTTGTGGAAGCTGCTACAGCTTCTTAGTTGGATAGAATTTTAGAACCCAAATCAGTTAATTAATTGTTTTTATCTTTGCTTATATAAAGGCAGACAAACTGTACTTTTTTATTTTAATAAAGTTGCTGTGAAATGAAATGTTTCAATACAAGAAAAACATAAATATTCACATGTGCTTTCTAAATTTGTAAGAACAAATGGAGTAGAGAGGGAGCACAGTATTTCTAATTATGCTACATTTCTAATAGCCTGATTGGAGGATATACACCAAAATAAGACTTTGGCTGAATTTGTAAGTAGATTCCAACATATGCATTGTTTTATATGTAGATATGTAGTATTCAATGCCCTGGTCAATGGAAGGCTTCCCTTAACTTCAGTGTAAATTAATAACTTCCAGACTTTTCTGTTAGTCTTTTCTGCCATCTTTCATGGGCCACATCATCTGATCCTCCATTGAATTCAGCATATGAAGTTAACAGAGCATTAACCTGCATTTAGCATTATAATTTTAATTATGAAATCTTACCAGTTAGGCCATTTTTTCTACTTATTTCCTGTTGAAATGTTTAAAACATTTGACAGGGTCAGGTCATTGAGCTGCAGAATTTCTGAGTCATGGGCCAAATAAGAGGTATCAGTTGAGCATGTAGCCCCTGAGCCTTTGACATGCTGATCTCAGAAACTCTCAGAGCAAACCTGCAAGGAGGTAAGGTTCAGAACATGAGCTTGTCTCAGAGTTCCATGAACAGCATCTCAGAAGCACTGCCTCTGTATTTTGACTCTTGGAGGTATTTCTGTTGTTTTTACCTAGTCAAGCTGCTTCATGTAGGTGATTTTGATTTTCATGTTACTGAAACAGACTTTTTTTTCTTTCTGTTCTGGTGACTTTGCTTTCCAGCCGTGTCTATGTCTCTTCCCACTAAAGTTCTGAACACGCACCGAAAGTCTCTGAATCTTGTTGATAATCCTCATTTCTTTGAGACAAAGGTAAGGTGTGGGAATTTTTATGCTGTTTGTGGTTTTAGGATGCAATGCTGTAGTCTTTCCTCATGTTTTCCTTCCAAACCCTATGCCAGGTCTCATTTTTCTTCATAGACAAGCCATTCTGTCCAAGGCACTCCCTTGTTTTGGAAATTATTTTTTTGGCTGGATGAAGGTTTTTTAGTCAAATAGACACTATCAAGTGGAAAGTTTTTAATTGCATGTGCAAAACAGAAAATAACATAATAATTGCTTTATTTTTAAAAGCCAAAAGTTAAGTCATCATCTTTCGCTCTAGCTGAACACAAGGGGAAGGACGGGATGTTCGCAGCCTTTAGAGATGTTTTCCAAGAAATGCTACTTATAGTAACAGCTGGGCAAGAGGGAATGTGTAAATGTCCTTAAGGCACCAGCCAAATCCCACCTCAAGGCATGAAGATGGGTCCTTGTTTTGTCTTGGTATATGTGACCAGCTGCTGAGAATGGCTAAAAGGGGTTGTATCCAGCCTCCTGAAGGATTCTGCTCTGCACAAGCAGAATGTTTGTGGAAATGGTATTTTAGGATTATATAAATTGCTGGACAGCTTGTTAAACAAAACTTCTTTTCATCCAAGAACTCACCATAGGATTGCATCATCTGATTAGTTAACATTTTATTTTCATAAGCTTGGAAAATTTATAATGGCAGTATTTGCATTCACAAAGCACTACATATACAGGTTAGAGATGGAACTCAAAAAGCTCTAAATTATTTCAACTGAAAAAAAAGTATAGTATCTCTCTGCTTTTCTCTTTACAAGTAACATAAGATGACAGGAAAAGCATGCAGATAATTTGGCTTCTTTTTTTTTGTCAAAAAAAAAAAATAGATACAAGGTTCCGTTCTGGGGTTTGTGTTTCTTGGTATTAGTCTCCTTTCTGTGCCTGCGGTATGGGGCAAGAACTGAGTGATGTGTCTGTATTTCAAGTTCAGAGCTTTGTTGCAAGTCTGTTGTGATTTTTTTTAATGGGAAGTTTGAAGTTACAGGAAGTTACAGGAAGTTAGAGATCTGCTACTTTTTCCAAAGTCATGTCTATTGATTTTTCATCCATCTTTGTTATCAGGACCGTGAAAATGTTTTGCATTTACCTAAAGATGCTCATGGTGATTTGGATTGCAGGAAGCTTGTTGATCAGCTGAAGGAATGTCCAACACTCCATGATCAAGCAGATATCTTGTATATCTTGCATATACTCAAGTAAGTTGCCTGAATATGAACTTCAGCATCTTTAAGTTTGGTCACAACTATCTGATTATTCTTGTGCAAAAGGTTTCCACTGTTCAGGTTGTGTTTTGAGGGGGGAATGGAAATATTTTGTGCTTTAACAAGCATGTTTTCAGTTAGTTTGATTACAGAAATTATTTGGATACAAAAGAAGGCTTGTGCAAATTTTAGAGTTGATTGGCACAAAGTTGCCACATGAAGTCTCCAGGGCTCACAAATTAGATGCACAAATCCTTTCCATGAATGAGAACACGCCCTGCTATATTTGTGGCACTCCATTTGAAGTTCACAAAGATTTGGTGTGATTTTTATACACAAGAATGAAAGTGGAGGGAAAATTCATCTTGTCATTTTCTAACTAAAAGCAAAATGCAATTTTATTGAGTGTTCACTATTTTTCCTCTAATCTCTCTGAATATTTAAGTACACAACTGGCTAAAATTTGGTACTTTTTAAGACATTCTTGGAAGCAGTCTAGACTCATCTGCTGAGGTTAGTAAACACCTGCTATTTAAATTGGTTTGATGGGAACAAAATACAAATACAAACAACAGAATCATCGTCTGAAGTGTTTTTATTGAGCTTTTTTTTTCCTGTGCAGGAAAATACTGCTGGAACCTGTCAGGCAGTTAGCTTTTGGTGCAAAGACAAGTATGTGTTAATCACACATGGTCTTCCCTACTGCTACAAAGACTGCATTTTTGTTTATTTTAGTCTGTCTCCTGTGAGGACATCTTCTTTGATCTTCCTGATTTCCCAAGCAAAATATTTAGCATCCTCTCTTAAAGAGTAAAGGAAATCCTATTAAAAATATGTTTTGTTGTTTAACTGCATCTAACACCAGTAATTTCACCAAGGGAGTCTCTGTTGGGCAGGCAGATGGACCTCTGGTGGACTCTGTCAGCAGGAGTTGAAAAGTCATTCTGTGACACTTCAAAACATTACCAAAGAGAAGCCATAATGCAGTGAATTTCAAAACGAGGAGAGGAACAGAAATCTCCTTTGCTTTTTCAGTAATGGCATAAGCAACACAGAAGTTTAGTGAATAGCTAAGAAAGAGGCAAGGCTAAAAAATTCCCCTGAAGCATCTGAAAAGTGGGTGTAGTCTTCAGCAGTACTGAAGATGTTGCATTCTTCTCTGAAAAAGCGCTACATGGAGTGTTCCTGCAGCAAACTGTGCATGTGAGTGCTCAATTTGAAGTATAGTACGAAATCCTTCAGGTGGTTTCTTTTCAAGTCACTGGCTCACAGCTCAGTCAGTGCTCAAATTAGTGTGAAAATTCCTGGTATCAAGAGGATTTTGTCCACATATAATCTTGTCTGTGGTGAAGGCACAGATGTCCCATTTGGTATTTAATTCTGTCACTGTGAGCAAGGCAGTCAAAATCCGGCTGTGTGGTAAAGTTTAGCATCTTGCCTGATGACAATTACCTCCTGTTTCTTTTGTGGCAGAGGTGCTGACTGGGACACAGAGCTGGATGGACAGTATGGTGTCACTGTTCACTGCCTCCTCAACGAGCTCTACAGAAAGGCAGGCCTCAATCAAGAATGGGGCTTAATCCGCTACATTTCTGGCATACTCAAAAAGAGAGTTGAAGTCCTGGCTGAGGTATAAAATACAAATAGTCCTGGTTCAGCTTCCTGCCTGGGAACAGAGAGAAAACTACCAGTTTGTTGTTGGGGGTTGTGCTTGCCCCTCTTCTAGTTTTACTTTATAACATACCTAGTGCAGCATTTTAATTAAATATTGGTTGCTTTTCTGATCTAGAGTCTTACTACATCTTTATTTTCATCTGTTCTGCAAACTGTGCTAAAGTCGGCATGGACTGAGAATGCCACACTGTAAATTGTTGTGAAGGCTTCTTTTTACCTCTGTTAATCAGAGAAGCTGAATTGTGTGCTTTGAAAGCTGCAGTCTGTTGCTGTTGTGAAGGTATGAACACCTTTGGAGCACTGCTATGTCAAGGTGTTAGTGATGACTCAAGAACATGTTCTGCCCATTTCCATCCCCTTGGGTGGACACTCTGCCATGTGAATGGATGTTTGGAGCCATTTAAATATAGCGGACTATTAAGTGGTAACAAGAAAAATCCACTGTAAGGGTACAGATAGGATTTTGAACATTACAAAAAGGTTTCCTCTCAAGTACTCTAAAAGTATTTGTTTAATTTTCTAGTAATCCCCTAGATATTTCTGAGGAGCTCTTTCTGTAGTTCCTGGCCATTTTCAAGGCTTTCAGTGCCACATCTAGGATGCCCTGTTTTAGTGACAGTCCTGTCTGTGGGGAGCAGCTTGTGATAATCACTGTGCATGGTACTTCATTAAGCACAGAACTTTTTCCCTTCTTAAGACGCAGTGGACGAGCAGTACAGACATGCTCACAGAAAGCCATGTATGTTAACTTGAGAAGGTATTGACAAAGAATTGGGGAGGAGGAGAATAGAGATGATCTGTTTTCTTCCATGTTAAGGGAGTGAAAATAGACTTCAAAATCAGAGGAACACTGCTCTGTGATGTTTTTGATTCAGGATACTAAAGCAGGTAAACTGAACACCCACTTTTAAAGGAGGTCGATATAAAAGAGTAAACATTGTGGTACTGGGGAAAGTACCTATTTCAGAATGTATCAGGAATGTGATGCAGTATGCTGGGTGTTTGTTTTAGGAGATATATTAGTACACAGGATTTTTTTAGCTAGTGCTGCCAAACTTTTCATTGATTAAAAATATTTTTGTCTTAAATAAAGAACAAAAGTTTATCATATGATAAAGGATGAAAGCCTTTATTGATCTGCCAGCCCCACTGGCGTTCCTAATCTAATCATTATGCTGCTGATTTCACTGAGCAGGGAAACAGGCCACTTTTAGCCTGGGCAGACTCTCACAGCCCTGTTGACCTCAGGAGATCTTTGGAAACTATTTAACAGCATTCTGCTGGATCTGCATGCCTGGTAATTAATATAAATGCATTTAAAAATTGCTAAAGAAATGAAATTAATTAAATTTTGGGAATTAAAAGCCATATCACTTCCACATGACTCAGAGAAAGGTCTCTTGCTTTTTGTCCCCTTATGATAGGCATGCACAGACCTTCTGTCACATCACAAGCAACTTACAGTGGGCCTGCCACCAGAACCCCGTGAGAAAATCATTACCACGTAAGTTGGAGCTCTGCCTCAGGTACAGACTGCCCTTCATCTTCCTGCTGGTACCATTCTGCTGCTATTATCTTCTTTTAGACCTTACTCCTTGCCCTCAAAAGGATTTGCAGCCACCTAGGTAGAATTGTAGGCACCCTTGTTCTGGGTGACTTGATCCCAGTGCTTGTTCAAGAATTTAATAGCTGGTTGTGCTGAGTCACTGCTACCTGTGGTTTGTTTTCTTGCAGCCCACTGCCACCTGAGGAGCTCACAGATCTCATTTACGAAGCCAGTGGCCAAGACATCAGTATTGCAGTTCTGACTCAGGTATGCAGCCTGTGCAGAAAGGCTTCTTTGGCTGTGCGCAGTGCTGTGCCAGTGTTTGCTCTGAGACTGGGAAAGCCAGGAAGACCCACTCTGATGGGTGCCTTTATGGATTTGTCCTTACAGGAAATAATTATGTACTTGGCGATGTACGTCCGGTCACAGCCCAGTCTTTTTGTGGAGATGCTCAGGCTCCGCATTGGCCTGATCATCCAGGTGATGGCCACTGAGCTGGCACGAAGTCTGAAATGTTCAGGTAGGAGGCAGTTTTATCATAAGGATACTTACGGTGTCATTTTTGCTTCACCCTTCGTGGTCATCTTTTCATTTATATGTGTTAAATCCTTTTATTAACCTCTTAGTTCATATATGCAGTTACAGACTTTGAAATCACTTTTTTTTTTTGACTTAATGAAAGATTTCTCTCCCCCCGGCACCCAGTTATTCAAGAATATCAAAGGATATTCTTTATGGAATAACTCTGGCTCTGTAATTTGGATCCACATGTCATCGGCTGTTGGGAGATGGCTATAATGCCTTTCCAAGTGATGCTCTACAAGGGAGCAGCTGCTTTCTCATCATGAGCTTCAGTGAAATTTTGCACAAGCTATGACAATATTCATTAATGCAAGTAGTATTATTTCCATTCAGTGTTTGTTGTTTAGTCCTGAAATGTATTTTCTTTGAAATATGACTACATATGAATTTTTTTAAAGGAACGGCTAGCCAAAAAGTAAAATGTGATTGGACTTCATTCACAGTTTCCTTAGCTGGCTTTACAGCTTGTTGTCTCCCCAGTGACATTTGTCATTTTGTTTTGGTCTGTTTTATTTTGTTTAACTAGGTGAAGAAGCTTCAGAGAGCTTGATGAATCTAAGCCCCTTTGATATGAAAAGTCTCCTACATCATATTCTCAGTGGGAAAGAGTTTGGAGTGGAAAGAAGCTGTAAGTTGTTCACTTTTATATGTTAAGTTAGATTGTTTTAGAAGTAGAGATCTATTCTTTCTGCACGTAAAATAAAGGTATAGGTAATGTATTAATCATGGGTGACCAGTACATGTGGATGTCTGCTGTGGAATAAACAAAACACATATCATTGTATCAAGTTTTCAGTAATATGAAAGCAAACTTTTAAAATGAAGAAATTTTATGGAACCAGAACAAAAGCCATTAAACGGTCATATCTAACCTGCCTTTAAGAAGCATGTCTTTGATGCCCACATATTCCTGACTGGCACATCAGCTGTCTCCTGGGGCTCCTCTGTAGACTCTCAGAGACTCATTGCAATTCTGAGTAAAGCTACAATTGCTCACTGGCTTGGAAAATCAGTTTCTGATATCCAGCTATGGATTTAGGCCCCTTACTTGATACAATCAGGTTTGAACTCTTGATATGATTTGACAGGATGCTGTCCCCAAGAGCATTGCACATTTCTGAAACGATTTGTGTTTAACTTCTTAGATACAACTTCATCTATTTTTCTACCCCTAGAATGTTAAAAATGTTCATTTGCTTCTTTAGTGCGACCTGTAGATTCTTCTTCATCCAGCCCTGCAATTTCTATTCATGAGATGGGGCATTCTGGAGCAACCAAAACAGAAAGAAGTGGTATTACTAAACTGAAGAGTGAGATGAAGCAGGTGAGGGTTTTCTGTCAATGCTCATCAGAAAGTACAGCTGTTCTGGAACTGTGTTAGGTTTTGTTCTTGCTAAATGACAGAAATTTTCGAAGTTGCTTTGATTTTAAAACTGATCGCTAAATAGAAGGCACTTAAGGGATGTTTCCTCCAAAAATGTGCTTCCTCTTCTGTTCTTGCTTCATGTGCAGAATGTAGAAGAACTTGAACAAACTCTAATGCGTTAATGGCATTTACTGTGAAAACAGCTCTTTTATCATATTTAACTAGGGAAAAGTCAGATGTACAAAGAGAAGCTTTCATGCAGCGTTCGTTCTTGTACTCAGCCCAAGTTGCAAAAGTGGACCACATGCCTTTTGGAAAAGATACATGTGCAAAAGGAATCTTGGTTTGTTTTCTTCCAGTTCTGTTTCTTCAGGAATGAAGAAATTTATACATATATATTCAACTTCAATACATTAAATTACACTTCAACTGAGTATATGGAGAGATCACAGAAAACACAACCAAAATACTCTGAATGAATGTGACTGATGGTTTTGTTATGAGTGGTTTGAGTTCTCTATTTTGTGTCTCTATTAGTAATTTTCTTTTGCTTTAAATAAATAGGGAGGTAGTGGTCAAATAAAATACATTTGTAAGAATGGTTCTGTTTTTCCTCATGGGTTATTCAAACAAGAGAAGAGAAGGCTCCAAGAGACCTTATTGCAGCCTTGCAATACAAAAAGGAGGCTTACAAGAAAGATGAAGAGATGCTTTTTGCCAAGGCCTGTAGTGACAGGTCAAGGGCCAGCAGTTCTAAACTGAAAGGGTAGGTTTAGATTAGATACAAGAACTACTTTTTACGATGAAGGAGGAGAGGCAGTGAAACAGGTTGCCCAATGAAGTTGTGGATGCCCTGTCCCTGGAAATATGTAAAGTCAGATTAGATGGGGCTTTGAACAGCCTCATCTAAGGAAGTATTTGATGTTTTCCTTTGATTGTGTGAAACAGATTGAATAAGCCTTCAGAAAGGAGTGGCATTTTTACATGGTCTTAACATGAAGCATTTGCTGGTGGCAGTAAAGATCAGTTAATGATTCTTCATGGGACATGGTCAGGCAGGGAAGTAGAGACCCCTGAGGAGCACACGGTGTCTGTCTCATGAGACCTGGTTGCTGTGTCTGAGCTGCGTCACTGCCAGAGCAGCATCGTGGACGAGGCTCAGGGGTGGCTGCGAAGGTGCTGCCGACTGTGCCACACCGGCCCTGAGGTGGCCTTGGAGGTCAGTCTGAGCAGGGCTCCCAGTCATTAGGGGGTGTCTGGATTCAGGGCCTTTCCAGGAAGGAGGAGGGACGAGGCACTAGATGGCAGCATTATTTTGTTTGAAATACAGAGGTGGGCCTGAGCAGGAATACTCGGACCTCTGTTGACGTTAGAAACATAGTTCCTTTGCTGCTTTCACATTCCGTGGAAACTTGGTATTTCGCACGAAGGAGGAGTTGGCTGGGTTTATTTTTGTACCCCCCCACTTTGCCTTTCCTGCTGCTTCCTGCCACATCCAACTGCATTCTCTGAATAATTGACCAGCAGCTAATGTAATGTCATTTTGGCAGGGGGTTGGGTGGGGTGGTGTAGGATACACTTTGTTTTTACAAGGAATATTTCAAGTACTTGTACTAACATCTCTGGACGTGTTGAGCAACTGCAGCTCCCTCTTTTGTGGCTGTTCTTTCTGAGTCTGAACATCAAACCTTTGCCTGAGCCATTAACACTGAATGTGGAGGCATGGCTTGGGGTGGGCAGTTAAAGAAGAGTGCTTAAAGTCTGAGTGCTTAAATGCTGCATCCACATTTCAACAAAAATTTGGCCTTGCAGCTGTTTGTTTAGTGTTTCCCATTCAGTTGGCAGCCTGCTGTCTCTCCAGCAAGATGACCTTCTTGAGCAAAGAGAAGCTGGTGGCATTGCAACAAATGGTGAATGGAAGTGGGGAGCTTGGTTTTTACCCCAGCCCCAAGTCACAGGGAAGCTTTTGCTTGCATCTTAAACTGGTGGTTTGTGCTGGCCATGCTGGGAGCACCATGGATGGCATGGGCAGCTTGTGGCTGCCAAATGGGCTCCTGGCATGGCAGGCTCTGCCTCATGGTGACCCTGGGAATCAGCAGCAGCTGCCCTGGTATCAGCTGAAGTGCAACACTTCAAGAGGCATGGGGTTGCTGCAGTTTTTGCCTGAGTACCTGAGCTTATTCCATGTTTCTTGTCTTTGCCCAGATGTGTTACCTAACCTTGTCTGTGTTCTGTTCTTGTGGCTGTCTGTCTGACATGTTGGTGTCTGGTTTTGTTTTGTAGTTCTTTCATGAGGGGCACTCCATGTCCAGCAGCATGTTTGCTTCCACGGTAAAACACTGTCTGTAGCTCTGCACCTGCTCTTCACCCTGTGTGTGTGTGCAAGGGTCTTGGCTCTAGACACCTCCTCTGTCTTCTTCTGCCTAAAACCTTGTTTTCAAAGTCTACCTCTTTGTCCTGTTTGTCTCCATTGGTAATTGGAATTGTTACCAATTCTCATTAGTAATCTTTTAAAAGAAGTTGAGTCTCACATTTAGATCCACTTAGTTATGAAGCTTAAGCAGTTGTAGCAGATGAAGTACTATAGCAGATTTAGCTGCTTGATAATGGATTATATTACAGGTGTCTTCAGTATTTAAAAGTAATGTAGTGTTGATGAATGCTGGCAGCCTCTGGACAGCGAGGAACCCAGAATAGCTTCAAGTTGCTAAGACAGGGCTTGCATGGGTATCTCTTCAAGAAATCATCTTCTTTCAAGGCAGAGAACTATAGCTCTTCTTAAGCTCTCCTGTTAAGAAGAAATATATTTACTTAACTATTTTACCAACAGAGACCTCAACACTTCAAAGTAAATCTGAAGCTCCAAATGTGTCATGGAGAGACAGGAAGTTTCCAGCTACACATGCCCTTTGAACTGGTGCTTTGTGGTTCTCTGCAACTTCAGACTTATTGTCAATGCCACACCTCCCAAATGCCCTAAAAACACAGCTACAGAGCAGGAAGTTCTATCTGCCATAGTCACTGAGCAGTGGAAAGGAACAGCAAGGAACACCACATGTGCCTCATGGACACCAATAGCAGTGGAAATGGACTGCTTGCTGGGGATTTTTTTGCAGAGCTATGTAGAGTCTATGATAGCCTGTGCTTTCCAAACATGCAGTTTTCAGTCACTTTCCTCCTTCCCCATTATATTGCTCAGGTGGCTTCTTACTTGGAGATAAGGGGATTTAAGATGGCACTTTCAGTGAAGTCCTTTCTGGGCTGAAAGTAACAGGTATCAAAAAGGAAGGAGAAAACAGAAGAGCACAGTCTCTGGAAGTGTGAGGAATGGGCATACTGCACGTGTGGAAATCACAACAGCAATTTGGTGGTATTGCCATAGCTTTGAAGATGATTGGCTGCCTAATTTAGTGTCCAGGCCTGGTAGGGCAAAATAATAGTGCAACAAGGGTAATAAAGGAAACAAGACTAGTACTTGACAGAGGGGCAGGCATGATGATTTCATGGCTTCATTAAGTCAATTTTTAATCTACTTACTTTAATGGAGCTTTTGCATGAGGGCCTCTCTTGCTGGACTATGAACTCTTTGATACGTTTGCAACACCGAGCCCCATGTCCAAGTGAATCGGACGTACCTGCAGATCCCCCGCCTTGCACACCAGTGACACCGCCCTGGAAGCAGCTCGTGCCTGTTAAAATCGTCAATGTTGCATTAAACCGAGCAGTGGAGTTCACTGAGTTATGCCATGTTGAAGTGCTTGCCTGTTTTGTTGAGAAACGATGGAAGTACTTGAGAAATGAAGCTTGTTGCAAAGGGGAGAGATGGGGATGAAGGATCAATCCCACCCCATCATCCTGTATGACACCCAAGGCCTGTATTTTTTCCCTGGTTCTGAGGTAGCACTGTAATAGAAATGTATTGGCCAGGAGTGGCACTTGGGTGGGCACTAACCAAGGCTTTAATGTCCTTACAGAGGGGCAGTACTCCATCATCTCCCACCAGTACTTCTCCAACTGGCTCCAGTGGAGACATGAGCTGGGGTGACAGAAAAGGGCAGTGGCTGCGCAGGAGGAGGCTTGATGGTGCTATTAACAGAGTTCCTGTTGGCTTTTATGAGAAAGTGTGGAAAATCCTTCAGAAGGTAAGCTGACTGCTGTGGAGGAAGCAAGCAAGCTGTGCAGTAACTCGGGGTGGTGGTGGTCAAGGGATGGCATCTTACCAGGAGTAGAAGTTGGTCAGGAGGTGGAAACCAGAGTCACTGGTAGAAGTGTGTCTCTTGGACATGAAAGGGCTCCATTAACACAAGTTCATGGGTTTGTTTGAAAGTGTGTTTTTCTCTCAAACCACCAATGCTGAATTTTGGCTGAATGATTCTGTTCCACCACTGCCTGTTGTGCATCCCCTGGCCTAATGCACGTTTTCAGTGCAGCTAAAGGGCACTGCAATGCAATGCAGCTCTGTGCTCCAGGTCAGAAAGGCTGGGAGGAATGAAGTAGGAAACTGCTCTAACTCTTCCAGAATGTGTTGAGGCCTCTTGCTGGCTCTTCTGAGCTGTATGGCATTCTTAACCTTTTTTGTTTGTTATTTAGTTTGTTTTTAAGTGAAAAATAAGTTCTTGCCAGCACCTTGGATGTCAGGGGTATGGAAATGTGTTGAAGCAACCCTTCAGGAAGAAGGAGAGAGGAATTACAAATTTTAACTTATTTCAAAGTGATTATGTACCTGTTTTTTCTGCTTCTGCTGGCCAGCATTTGGCACCTTGCAGCACTGAGCTGTTCATGCTTGCTTAGTTGGAAAAAGAGTGCATCACCAGTTTAGGCTGGTTTGTCCTTCTAAAATCACTTATTCTGAAGCTGTTAGTGTTGATGTCAGCCAAGACAAATCATATATGACCTCTTGGCTATTTACTAATAGGATCTTTCAGTAGAATGAGCATCACTTCTGACCTAATGTAATAGCTGGGAGTAATTTTATGTTTTTCCTGGCTGTTAAAATGAATTGTGCTTGTCTTCAGTATTTCATTCTTAAAATCTCTTTGGACTATTCATAAAATGTGTCTCCTCTTCTGGGTGTGTTTCTGTTCTATACCTCAGGTACCCGGATGTGTCTGTCCTTAACCTGCCTTTTCACCATTTAGGTTTTGTCACTGTTTTCTTTATACCACTTGGTATTTCTCTCCCCCAGTGGTTGACATCCTGAGGTGTGGTGTCCTGGATCTGAAACACAAAACTAAATGTTGTTCTAGCAAAAATGTAAAAAGGTTCTTGCTTTTGTGGTCTGTTGTCTTGATTTTGTGTTATCTTGTATTTCCAAATCCTTTCCAGCAGAATGCTCTCATCGATTTGTTTCCCTCCTTTGTGTGCCTTTGCTGCAGTGGCTCTCAAAGTGCTTTGCTTCGTTAGCTGGGCAGTAGCACAGCATGCTCTGGTGTGTCATGTCAGGCTATTTCTAATCTTTGCCAGTTACATAATAACTTCTTCAGGAAGGATGAAATAATATTTTTGAACAGGGGTTTTTTGTGTCATTTGGGGGTTTTTGCTTTGCTTTTTTTTTTTCTAACTGAAAGTTGTTACATATTGGCTTAGAACAGAGAACTCTCAGACTGACTTGCAAGAACTGTAATTTCTATTCACTCTTGAAATGTTTCAGTGTCATGGTCTGTCCATTGATGGGTATGTCCTTCCTTCTTCAACCACCAGAGAGGTACAGTAAAATGCCAATGATTTTCTAGCCACATGTCTGAATGTTTGGTTTGACAGTGTAAGATGCAGCAGGGCTACGGTTACAGATCCTTGGTTTTACGTTTAGAACATCTGGACCTTCCCCCAGCACCTCTGCCAGCTTCCCTGGGTCTGTGCAGGAGCATTCCTGCCAGGCTGGCCTAGGAGGAGGCTTGTGACAGGTTTTCCCTTTGCTGAGCCTGCCTTCTGCAGACCTTCACTGTCCCCCTGTGCCCACTGGGAGGCTCCAGAGAGGGTGGCTGACAGCAGCCCTTGGAGGGGAAGGTGAGGCAGCACAGACTTGTTGGAATAAAGCAGACACGCTGCTTGCCTCTTATTTTTTTTAATATGCTGCAACAGCAGGCAGTGTATTTTGGCTTCACAGTCTTGAAAGTAAATACCAGTTAAGGATGATTGTTTCTAACCAAAGCTTTGGTTCTTTAAATCCGTAACATTTTCTTGCATTTTTTTCTTAGCTGGATTCTGTCTTTAGGAGCTCTGGCAAATTTTGAATTCACATCTATAAAACAAACTCTATTGAATAGTAATCCATCAGTGCAAGGGCAGTGCTTGTGTGCCCAAGACTGTTTTCCTGACTGTTTCCCTCAGACTTGTCTCTGGCTTCCTTCTTTTCTGAGGGACTGTGGTAAGGGCTGAGGAGAGGAGCTGGAATTTTCTGCCAAATTTAAATGTTGGTTTGTGGTTTTTTTCAGAAAGGAGAGCTTTATTTATCCCTATTGTGTAGATAGACTTCTATTTTTAGCCTGTTAGACCTGGACAGGATCTAATTTTGCTGTTTAAAGCAATCGAATGAAATAAGCACAAACCTCCTAAGGCAGCATAACATCCACAGAGCTGTGCCAGTGCAAATTAAGCTATTCTGCAAACAGAATAGTGATATTCTTGCATGGCAAAGCTCAGGGGTTATTTAAAAATCACCCCTGTAAGCAAGTGGTTGTTTTTAAAACTCAGCAGTACATTTGGCTTTGCAACTAACCTGCAATGCCAGAAAGATATGTACAAGGCAGAGTGTGAGACCACAGCCTGAGGAGCAAAGAGTTAATGTGCCAGCTAAGCATCAGCAGCACTGTATGTAAGTGAGATGTGTGTGTGATGGGTTGCAGGGCTGGAGCAGGCTCCTGGAAGTTGTGTAACTGTTTGCAGAATCAGGGTCTATCAACACGAAAACTTTCTGTAAGTGTTAAAGCTGCACAAACATTTTGTTCGCTTCAGTCAGTCTGCCCCCGTGTGCAGAGAGGAGCATATGTCTCTGTGCTTGCAGGATGTGAGGAGCTAGTCTTTTGGGTTTGTCAGTTTGTCTTTCCATTTCCACTCAAACTTGCCAGATGACCCCGTGTGAAATCAAGTTTGCAGTGCACGTGGAGTCGGTGCTGAACCACGTCCCCCAGCCCGAGTACAGGCAGCTCCTGGTGGAAGCTATTCTGGTCCTCACGTTCCTCTCCGACATCGAGGTGAACAGCATTGGGGGCATCATCCACGTGGACAGAATCGTGCACATGGCCAATGACCTGTTTCTGCAGGAGCTGGTGAGCTCAAAGGGCAGTGGGAGGAAAGCCTCCTCCTTTCAAAATTATCCCCTGCTCTTTCTTTAATGTGTGTGATGAACTTGATTTTTTCCTGGCTCTTTCTCCTACAAAGACAGACCAAATAACTTACGTATCTTCTGGAAATATATTTGGGAAAACTAATGTAAGAATTGTGGGAGATTTAAAGGGAATAAAATTGTAGTGGCTCTGAAGTAACAAGCTCTGAAGTACAAGGGTAGATTGAAGTGAAATTCTGCTTTATCAAGGCATTACTATCACCAATATTTGAGTAATCCCACCCATTCCCCCCAAAGGACAAAAATCCATGAAGTTATATATTCTTCATTTACTTGCACTGATCCAACTAAGTCGTGTGGGCCCTATAGTAATGCTGATTAAGGTTTTCATGGGGGGAAAGAGAATTGCTTTCAGTATTCAGCACAAATAGAAAATCATAATGTGGTGGGTTTTTTCCAATAAATAAGCATGCACGCCTAACTTGCCCTATTTCTTTGCTTGTGTCTTTACAGAAATCATTTGGAGCTACTGGTAGTATCTTGGAGAAAGATGTAGCCACAGGAATTTGCCACTTTTTTTATGACAGTGCTCCCAGCGGAGCGTATGGCACCATGACTTACCTAACAAAAGCCATAATTATTTATTTACACGATTTCCTGCCCAGCACAGGCTGTGCAATGCAGTAAGTGACGCCTCACGCGGAGGGAAGGCTCTGAGGCTCTTCCTCCCCAGTTCCCTGTCACAAACCCCTCGGTTGGTTGCTGCCTGTGTGTGCTGTGCACTCCCTCAGCATTTGGCACTGCTGGGGGTGCTCTGTGCACACCGGCCTGCTGGGGACAGGGAGCTGCAATTTGGCCCGGTTTTAGGAGAGTGTGTGAGAAATAACAAATAATGAGGCTTATTCTGCCCAAAGTGCATAAATGTAATTCGTATTAAATTAGCAAGAATTATACAGTTCTGCCAAGGGGAAAACAGATTACTCTGTGGAGATCAAAAGGCATAATAAAACGAGGGAGCTGCATCTCGGGCACAGAGTCTCACAAATAAGGGAAGTGATGGAATTCATTAATTTTTCTCCTGCTGTGTGTAAATGTACATCATTGTGAATCACTAATTCACAGTGTGAAACATGCAGGGAAATGTAAATTAGAGGAGTAAGAATAACTTGAAATAACGTGGTGTATTTCTAATACACTTTTATCCTGATTCTCTTCTCATTTGCACCTAGTCAGTGCAGGGCTAACGCCAGTAGGGACAAACATCCTACAATATCCACTAATTTGAGAGGATAGCCTCTGTCAGGAAGCTGCATCTGTCTTTAATCTGAACAAAACAGCTTCCTTCCCCACATCCCCAAGACTTTGGAGGCAAAATCTCAAGACTCCAGCTTCTCCAATGTGACAGACAGTTTTATGCCTGTAATCCTTTCCTCTGAATGGAGCAAGATAAACCTCTTCCACTTGAGCACCCTTTCCAAGTCTCCTGATCATTTCCCTTGCGAACAGCCTCAGAGTTAAGAATGGCATCATTGTGGCCCTTCCAGTGTAGCGTGAGTTTATGGAAGGCTTTGATGTTTCTCTTTTCCATTTTTTCTTTTCTTTCTTTTTCATTTGAAGTCACACTGGTCTCATGTAGTTAAGGGTTGGGGTGCCTGGAAGTCTCCCTGCAGACAGTTCCCAGGTTAATGCTGTCCACTGGAAGCTCTGAGATGCTGCAGGGAGAATAGGTGTGTCCTGCAGGGAAATGACTCCATGGCCATTTAAACTGAAAACAGAGGTAGGCAGCCTCTGCAGAGGAAACCTCTGCCTTACCCCAGACATTGGCAGCAGTTTTCCTTGTGCCTGTGCTGCTGGCTTTGCCACCAGCCACATGTCAGCATCTGGCTGACAGTTTAGGAAAGTGGCAGTAGCTTCAGCCTATCCATGGCCACAGACAGGTTCCCTCAGCAGCACTGCTGCCATGTGAGCAGAAAGGATCAGAGCAATTCTGTCTTGCCATGCAGAGGGGAAAAGAGCAGATAGGCCTGTAAAAAGTAAGTACTTTCTGAGCTAATAAGCCTGATAAGTGTATTTCTGTAAGCTTCCCCTCCACTCTTTCAAAACATGTGCCATTTGTATAGGATTGATTTTTTTTTTTTTTT
>VZTH01004621.1:1538696-1584524 GCA_013397815.1 Aleadryas rufinucha
AAAGAATTTCTGTTTAACTATGTGCAAGAATATTTAGGTTTGGTAGTATCAAAATATGTTTACTATTGTGTTCTTTCTCATCTCTGTTTTTAAGAAACCCGGTTCATCTTCAGGAAGAGTGTGTTCTGTGGTGATTGGGGCAGGGTATCAAAACACAGGCAAAGAGACACCCTACTTAGGCATTGCACAGAAAGCTAAAGCTTTATTTTGTGATCTATCATGTGTTGCATTAACATGCTATGGATTTAGCCTTCATTAAGGTGACGAGCTATCACAGAATCACCGAATCCCAGAATGGGTCATATTGGAAGAGACCACAATGGATTATCTGGTCCAACCTCCTTGCTCAGACAGGGTCATCCCATAACACATAGCACAGGACTACATCCAGATGGTTCTGGAATATCTCCAGTGAGGGAGACTCCACACACTCTCTGGGCAATCTGTTCCAGTGCTTGGTCACTGCACAGGAAAGAAGTTCTTCTTCGTGTTCAGGTGGAACTTCCTGTGCATCAGTTTCTGTCCATTGCCTCTTGTCCTATGGCTCAGCAGCACTGAGAAGAGCCTGGCTCCATCTCAGAAACAGTTATGATTTATTCATAGCTCCAAATCCAAACAAATGTGGGGAAAAGTAACCAGTGGCAAGAGGAAATCTAGTGCAAGTGTAAACACCTTTCAAACAAGATTGTCTAAGTTGTGCCTGAAAACTTTTAGAAGGATAAGAGATTGACCTGGAATGATTTAATTCCTCTGCATCATGCAAAGAGCAAGATTAAATGTAGAACTACCCATTTTAACTAGATGCTTCTTCCCTGTTTTCCTCTCCTGCACTGGACAGCCCACAGCCAGCCTCTCTTGTGCCTGTTCCATTACCAGGGAGGGTCTGATATGTTCCTTGTGGTCCTCAGTGCTCTCAGCTGTCACTAAGGACTGCTGACAGACAAATACCAAAGTCTCTCTTCCTACACAGCTGTAGGCACGATCTTGGCAACGTTTAGGGATTAGATTGATGGGGGCAATGCCACCAAGGGCGGGGGGGGTGAATTGTAAGGTCCTGGCAGTGACACAGTAATACTGTAAGTGTGGGTTTTCTCCTCTGTCCCATTATTAGCAGGTACAGATCATCCAGGAGGGGCTAAATAAAGGCTTGCACAGTGACCCTATTGAGCAGCCCTTTTATGACTAATGACAGCAAGCTGAGCTTCCAAGACAACCCACAAGAAGTTCTGCCTTTTCATGAGGTTGCCTTTTTCTCAAGTCTGTGAACAATGTGAAAGGCCTCTAAAAATTCATTGAAGTCGATGTGGCCATCTTTGTTGTAGTCTATGCTGAGGACTAACTTGTCAATGGAGTTATCCTGTACATCAATGCCCAGGTGAGAGGTGAAGAGTCTCCATGTCTGGCTGAATTCCTCAAGAGAAATCAAACCTAAAGGAGACAGACAGTAGGTTGCTTTTTCCAGTACTGTTTCCCCTTCCTGCATAAACACACATATGCACACACTCCTTCACTGCAAGAGAGTTACCTGCCTACCATGGTGGGGTTAGTACTTTCATGATTGAAGCATACTTTAGGTAATGATTGAATGCTTTTGACAGTGGAATTGAGAAAGCAGTAAAGAGACAGAGTGGAAGAGAAAAAAAGCCCCCAAAAGAGTGAAGCCAGTACTGGAGCTGGGGTATGTGAGAATTTTTTCTTGTTAGGCTCTGTGCACTGTCCCTTATATGGTTGCAGCCTGACTGCTTAAAATAGTCTCCACTAAACTGGAGGAATGACATCACCTCTGGTTCCTCTGTATTTAGAAGCCTTAAGGAGGAAACAGTGGGGAAAAGATAACTGGTATAGGCTCCCTTCAGCTGACACAGTGAAGGTACCTGGACTTACCTGAGTGATCTTTGTCAATGATATTAAAGATGATCTCCAGATCCTTTCTGTATCTGCACAGTGTTTCCGCCAAAGCTGGCTGAGCCTGGTTTTGAAATCACATACAAGAAGCTACTCAGACCTTGGTTTGAGTTAATTCAACCAACAGAGTATCTACTATCCAATTTCCATTTTCCCAGTTTAACTTGTCAAATGTTAAAAAAACCCCCAACTTTATGCTTGAGTTCTCTGGAATGACACTTCTGTGCCTTGCCCTGAGGAATAATCAGATAAAAAACCCATCATTTTCAGATGGCAGGGCAAGGGGGAAAGGAGCCCTTCACACCTCCTACCTTCAGTAATTATTTGTGGAAATATGGATAATCTAGGAAAGATGGCATAGACCATGCACTGATACACAGCACTCACTGTACATATGTGAATAGATCCTGCTGTTTAGGAAAATGATGGTGATTCCTCAGTACCAAAGCACTGTGCAGCCACTCACTAACAACTGGGCTCTGTAGAAGTGACCTCAGATACCATTATAAACATCTAAAAGCCCATCTACAAATGTGACTTCCTCCCACAGGGGCATGAACTGCCTCTGGAGCTTGTTTGAAAAGCTCATTTCAAAGAGTAAGGGTTGAGTGCTCTGGCAGGATTTGTCACATCTCCTCAGCTCTGTTATCTAAACGCCCTCGAAAGCCAACAAAAAGTAAGAAGCAGTTCTTGCATGTGATTCATCCAACCTATTTTAAGCATCTACCTTAGCAGGGAATGATGATTCGTACCCTAGCAGTGCTCATTTTCCTCCAGTGACTATAAAAGGAAGCTCAGCAACTAGTTCAGATGTAGATGTCTACTTGATGGGCCAAACCACTGTCTTGTGCTTCAGTTTGCACCAAAAGTTGTTCCTCCAAGAATTGCAAGTTTTCTTCTTTACCTCTTTTGTAGGTTGACCCATTTTCAAATCATAGAAACATGACATGAAGTCAACTTCTCCATCTGGGTTCATCTGTGCTAACTGAGACCGCAGCATCCTCCAGGGCAGTTCCAGCTGTAGGACAGACTCCATCGCTGCAGCCCAGTCGTTGACAGAAATCCTGCCTGCCAGAAGGGGTCAGGTCATGGTTACAAGTGGTACAGGACACAGCACACATCAGTCACCAGCACAAAGGGTTGCGAAACACAAGGATTTTCTCTGAACCCTGGGATAAAAGCCCTCATAACAAAGGAGCAGTGGGGTTGGACTAGGTATTTCCATAGGTCCCTTCCAGCCACAAAGTTGTGATGCTATTATGATGTTCAGCATATTTTAACGCCTTTTGAGAAAGCCAGATTATGCCACGAAGAGTACTTCAGATTTCAGATGAGCTGCAATTAGAGTGACGTGTGGCTGAAAACCCAACCAGACAGAAATATGTGAAACAGCTGTTCACTGGCCAAAGAAACACCATCATGTTATTGAGTGCCCTTGTAAAGGCACAGGGCACAGTCAAGCGAGAAGCCACCACAAGGAAAAGCTGTATTTGTGGTAGAAATCAACTTCTTGCTTCTACATGAAAGGTTAATCTATTAACTTAGACTTTTCTTCAGCTGAGGGGTGAGTGTGTTTTTGCTGGAGGTATAGGCAGCCAACTTTCCTCAGATACCTCCCAGACTCAGAAGAAGACCAGTTGCCCCCAACCTGAGACCCCAGTTTCTTGTCTGACACCTTCTGAAGACACACCTACATGAAGGTGGTGGTGACCTTTGAGCTTCTGGAACTGTATTTGCCTGCCCAAACTCCCTACCCAACAGCAAACACCATTTCTGTATTTTCCCATGTCTTTCAGTTTTCTTTTTCCTATTTCAAGCTTCATCCCCTCAAGTTGTTGTCTGGGGCTAAACCCTTGCCAACATCTATTCTCCTCTGTGGTCAGGAAGAACAAGGTCAACCAGCCTCTGCCTCAGCCTGACACTGGCAGGTAGGCAGGACTCCTCTCCATGGGGTTTGTCCCCTCTGCCCCACACACACATGAAAGCTGCTTTCTCCATGGTGGCAGTTGTACAGAGAGGGTGTGCTACCTGTGCCATTGATGTCATATTGTGCAAAAGCACTGGTGAGTTCAGACCTGTGAGCATAAATCTTCTCTCGTAAGGACTTCAAGGCCGATGATTCAATTGTACCTACCCTAGGAAGAAAAAAATCAGCAGATTATTAAAGGATTAAAATCCTCTAGCATTTTATGCTTTTCAACATTCATTATAAAATTCTTCTATCCTTTAACATGTAGTACATTTAGGGTCTAGTATGTTTAAGTAAGATGACCCAAAACATACCAGAACACTGGAGGAGGGGGAAGGAAGACAACATTCAGGGGGAGAGAAACCCCAAACAAAACAAAACCAACAGTGCTCCATAAGAATAATCTGAGTTTATGAGATAAGTGAGTTTATGCAGGTAATTCTAAGATGCTTTCCTTTAGTAATCTGACCACAGTACTAGGCATGGCAAAGCTGTCATGATAAACTTTTGAGACTCAATTCATAACAGGATTTGTCCAGATTAACACTGCAGCCTTAAAGCAGACAGGTGCAGGCCATTTATGAGTCCCTGACAATTGTTTGTTCTAAGTGCTTACCTCATCTAATTACCTTTGGGAGTTTCTCAGGAAACCAAGTTAGACCACTTAGAACATGTTTGGTCTACTGTATTAATTTTTAAATGGTAAAATAGAAAACCAGGGAGAATCAAGGAAAATGGATGCCTATTCAGTTATTCCATCAAGCTCTAGATTTGTGGCAGGTACACTCACATGAGAGGTGAGTCCCCGCTCCCCGCACGCAACACACAGCTTTACCTCTCGCGGAGATTCTGCCTGCGCGTGTACTTGCTGACCTGGTACTGCACAAACCGAGGGGTCAGTTCGGGATTCAGCTTGATGTAAGCGCCCCGGTTACTGCCCTCTTCGTAGTAGTTAGAGGCAGAGAATATGGTGATAACCTGATCATAGGAAACAAAAAAACTGGATTGGCCAGAACAGCTCTTCTTGACACTGATTTCTGAAACTGATCTTAGAAAAAAATTCCAGGTTACAAAATTATGTGTCAACTGTGCCAAATTGCTCTGGCCTTTGAGACAGAGCTCTGGGCCTTTATTTTTGACCTGTCAGACTTCAGAGGGCAGTGAAATATAACATGCTGTTTAACAGAAACCTCCATCTAAGAGAGACCTGGTTTTCAGGATTCTTGTTGGCCTCCCAATACAGCATGTAAGAAAGCAGGGCCAGAAGAAAAATCAGTAAGTTAAAGACTTCCAGAGCCTCAGAGCACCTCTTAAACTGTATTTACACACAACTCTTCTCGGGGATTTTGTTGATGCCCATTCGTTTTCATGTGAGTAATATTCTGGTCCCCACTCCCTAAAGCTGTAAAGAATTTTGTTACTCAGAACTCAGTAATTTGTTGTAACATCTATCTAGGACAAAGTTGCCCCAAACCCAGTTTAACAAAGTCACTCTCTTTTTTTAAAATAAATTCTGCAGACAAATCTGTGGATGTTCCTGTGAAATTCACAGGAGAACTCTACTTTACATGGAAGCATCTTACCTTCCCATCATGACTGATCTCATAACCTTCTGGCTTAAATTCATGAGACCTGATGAGCATCTTCAGGTTATATCTCTCAAACAGCTTGGCAGTGACATCGGGACCAAAGTAACAGCCTCCTCCTCGACACTTGTTTGGTGTACAGCCATTTTGGCTTCTTGGATCACTCCACAGAATGTCGAGGATCTATAAAAAGCAAACTCAAGCAAGTGAGGACTGACAGTAGGGGAAGACTGACAGGCTATGGCTGTCTAAAGTCCTGGCCACAGCAAAAGCCCCACAGTACAGGCAGAAAACACATCCTAGCTAACATGTAGGTTTGGGATTTTTTCCTTCCTTTCAAGAGCGTGTTCTTTTGGGCTGAGACTTTTCTTCTACTTTTTAAGAAACATTATCTAGATTTTGGATAGATTTTTTTTTTCAGAAGAGATATCTTTTTAGCAATGTACCTCCTTTCACAGCTGAGGTTTTCAGACTTGGGCAGGTGCATCAGGAGCAGTACCTGGGCTACTTCAAAGAGAACAAAAGCTGCCTTCTTCACATGTAGGTAGGAGAGGCAATTTCTATTTCCCAGCACAGACTGGATAACCACATGGGTCAGTGGTTTTAGCTAAGCTTGGGAGTACCTGCTCTCAACATGATAAGAGTTGCCTTTGGCTTTATTGTCTTCAGTGAGCTCATGTTTCAAACCAACATTTTACATATTAGCATTTTAGCAGGGTTCAGACATGAAGATGAATTATCATAGTTTAATTCTAGTCAGTAGAAAGTCAAAATGTGTTTGTTTAAACCTTGCTAGGTGAGGTTTGCACTAACACATTCCACTTCATGTTTGTGAGCATGCCTTAGTGGATGCTTGATTAGCTGGGGGAGTGTCAGATTTGGGGGGGAAAGGAGGCCTTGCTTGTGCCCATTGTGTTAGTTTGTAGGTCAGAGAGGTATCTTGGGAAATCAGATTTTCAGAGAAATTAGGCTTTCCAAATTGTCACGATTTTTTAAATTACAGTATAACAAAAGTTCCGTATTGGCTCTAATATTCAAGAGGAAATGAACAGCCAGAGGACAAAAACTTCCCACTTCTGAGTAATCTGCCTGTAGCTCTCAGGAGCTGGGTGGCTTTTTTGGGCTATATCAGCATTCAGCTGCCAAAAGCACAGCCAAAAAAGGTGCTTTATCTCACCAACAATTGCAAAGTCTGACCTGTTTAAACCGACAGCCAGTTCTGTACCAACAGATCCAACCACATGAGGGCAGGCAAGCCCATTTCGTACTGAGCAGTTTCCTCCTCCTAACGGCTAAGAAAAGAAAATACTGGGCAAATTTTATTTGCAAGGTATAAAATCCCAAGCCTTTATTACCAGGGCTACAAAAAGCATCCAAAAAACTACGGGGTATCTAATATACTCCTTAGAATGACTGTTTTCTTAATAAGAGACAGTTCCCTCAGACTCATAACCACACTGCCTGAACAGAACACCTGCCGAGTTTGTGTGGGAGGGGTTTGGTATCAGTGTGTCTTTGGTTTCACCTACTTGTTTCCATTCCTTCAGGGCGGGGTCTGGAGGCAAATTTGAGCCTGAAGGCTCAGTGGAGCCCGATGAAGAGACGTGTTGTGTCTTCCCTGCGACATGCTGGTTGGCAATGTGTTTACTGGGTTTGGTCATGGAAACTCTCTTCTTCATTTGGTCCTGTCTGTCTCTCACTGACTTTGGTGGCCGCATCAAAGATTTCAACTTTAAGAAAAAAAAAAGTTACCACCACCACAACAAAAGTTGATACAAAGATGTTGGCTGAAAGGCACATCAGCTTATGTTTCCTGTACTCAGGAAAACTCATTGAGAGTTCAACTAATGTTAGCTCTCATAATGTCCTGAATTCACAGGTTTGGGAGAAGCTGCAGGTGCTTGGCACTTGCAGAAATTTTGCTTTACACCTATTAGTAACCAGGCTCTTCAGAGCTGCTTTCATATTCTTATCCAGACACACAGACTCATTCCAAACACAGTCAGTCTTAAGGTCTCACTACACAGCAAGTAGGGCCTGGGCTCAGGGAAGACGCTTCAGCGTCCATCTTCCCTGGAAACAAAATATACATTCACATTGTATTGAAGGTGGAACTCCATTCACTTCTGTTCTGACACAGTACCATGCTGTTAGATTAATTTGGCTAAAATAAACAGAATATCAGGAAGATGGCAGTGAAATTGATGAAGTATTACATCAGGCCTTATACTGTTAAATCAAACTCCTCCAACATGCATGGGCATTTTCTTTTTTGGAGTGGTGTGCTATGGCTCCATGGATGACCATCAACATGGACTCTTCTCCAGGGAATGTCTTCTCATTTGAAATACTCTCAAATTAGCTTATTTCCAGAACAAAGCCAAAATAAACCCCAAAACCAAACCAACCAACCAAACAAAAAAACCCAAACCAAAACACCACCCACCAATAAAACATACACAGTCCACAGACACCTGAATTTTACTCTTTAACAAAGAAAAGGACTGAATCAGAACAAAATGCACAACACTGAGTTATTCTCCAGTGCACTGACCAGTATTTGAGACCTGTCAGTTGCCAGCTGTACCAATTAAAATACATCACTTGGCCTTGAGTGACACTGCCCTGGGTTGTGGCCCACACATGTCTCATTAGCAACGCTCCCCTGTGGCAGCAACTTTGACCTGTTAATTCTGCATTTTACAGATACTTCATCAGAAACATGCAGAGCTGAGCCCTGGTGAAAGCATGGGCAGAGCTCAGCTCACAGTTAGGACACCTCTATCTGTAGTTAGGCACCCAGTTTTAGTGCACAGTGGTGCAGCCAATGGAGCCTAGACTCCAATGATCAGAAGTGCTCATGCCCTTTTTCATATCTTTGAAAAAGAGACACAACTGACTGTCCTGTAAAGCATTTATTTCTGCATTAGAAAATACAAGGATGACAGAAATAGCTCTAGATTCCACAGACACTGATGAGAGGGTACACTAAGTTGCTCAAACATTGGTCTCCTATGCCATCTGAGATGCTCCACTATGTCTGTGAATTCACCTGAGGGGAGCAGACACAAATCTGGCCTAAAAGGGACTGGTGGAGGAAACTACAAAGAAGACTTTCTTCAGAGGCAGGCAAAGGCCAGAGGGGACATCCCTAGCCTATGGGGCACTTCCTTCAGCAGCACTGGAGACATGTGCCTAAGCAATGATCTCCATCAGATCCCCTGGATCTCCATTGACTATAAAGAGTCTCAGCACCCTGATCACAAGCAGACATCTTGATTTAGTTGTCCAAATTGAGATCAAATCCCACACCACTTTCCACTGATTTGAAAGATCTGTGTTTGCTCACCATTTCAGAAGAAAAGCATGAACATTTCTGTCTTTTAAATCCATGAAAAGCAGTAGATTCTGTTTTATCAAGGCCGGTTCTTGAAGTTTGATCCTTCTGGAAAGGCTCTCCCACATGTACAACGCTCAGCTACTGCCAAGGCAGCGCCTCACAGGTGGAGAACTTCCCCCACACAACAGATGGCAGAAGCATAGGCCCAGGACAAAAGGCAGTGCAAGAAATACATGGCTAGATTGATTTCTAAAGTGCTTGAAAATGCCCAAGAATCAAGTAGTTTTCATACTTTCTGGCTAATGTGTCATCACTGCAGGAGGAGGCATCTAAGTGGTTTTAGCTATTTAAAGGTCAAAAGACCCATGTTATGCAAAGAGCCAAACAATTGGCTCTCAACACCTACTGCAACCTTCCATCCTAAACCCTGATTTTGAGGAAAATTGGACTATTATTTTTCTTACATGCCTTATACTGCTGCCATTCCCTTTCCTAATGCAAACAACTTGATCCTAGCATTTGTACTGCAAAATTTTTAAAAGAAAAAAAAATTACCCTCATATGAATATGATCTCTTACCTTATTTCTCTCAAGTGCATTCAGGAAATCCAAATCTGTGGTGTCTGAAATCCCTCCATGCAGGATAAGAACTTTGCTATCAATTATAGTGGCAAGGGGAAGCCAGCTAAAGACATCTCTCAGAAGACACAAAATCTGTTTCCAATGGTCCTGTAAAACACACTCTTACATTAAATCCTATTACTGGCAGATTCTGTTGCCTTTAAGTTCAAGATTTTGCTGAAGTGTCTGCTACAGTTTATACGAACAGCGTTGTCCAGGTGATATCCTGAACTGCAACCCTGACAAACATGTTCTGACATTTACTTTAGGGCCATTCAATTGTCTCTGTAGCGTTTTGTTTTTCTTTCATGTTCACCTCTTTTTGTGTTCTTGATTGGTCTTATGGATGTTACTTATTTCATCCCACAGATCTCTGGGCATAAGAGACTAGCACTTAAAATTGTTTTGTCAGTTATTCCACTGATAAGCCAAAATAATTTCAATTACATCACTAAAGTAATTCTCTGCTACACCTAAATAAATTGGTTGGGAGTTTCCTTGTTTACACAAGTTTCATTTTACATGTGCAAGACTACAAAAACATATAGGGGAAGGAGGAGGAATCTTACCTTGTACTTCTTCGAAACTTCTTTTGTGAAGCCATATCTGAAAACAGGACAGCATCATGAACTGATTTTCAGTATGCCCCTTCTGCATGGTTTCCTGTGCTATGGTGTTTTCCAGGAGTTTTCTAGCCCCCCTTTTCACCTGCCATTCCATCTCACTTCAGTTGAAACGTGCTTTCCTCCACTCTGTCTTGAGAATTGAGTTAAACCAGTTTTTTGTACATAACAGAAGTAAGGAACAGAATCCAGACCAATAATTATTAAGAGGCCTTTTTGCCAGCCCCACCTTTTAGATACCAGAGAGAAATTCCAAAAGAACCTAACTGATGATGGGAAAAGATTCCCACAAAATCTTCACAGAGTTTTTGTCTTAAATATCCTATCACCATAGAATCATATCATAGAATGGTTTGAGTTGGAAGGGACCTTAAAGATTTTCTCATTCCAACCCCCTGCCATGGGCAGGGACACCTTCCACTAGATCAGATTGCTCAGAGCTTCATCCAACCTGGCCTTGAACATGTGACTTTCTTAGGCAATGTCATCTGTCATGTCCTTTCCCCCACAAGGGACAAGGATTTTGATACCTCATTCTTTTAACAACAAGATATCCTCCATCAAGGGGCATTTTCACAACACTCAGCTTTCACATTTATCAAAGTGCAGAACTGCTAATCAAAATGCCCAGAAAAAAGTGATACACAGGAATACATCTGTGTACTGCATACCATCACAGACTTAGTTAATATTTTCTACTATTTTGGGTAGGAATTTTCCTACCTTGTAGATTAAGTAACTGATCTTGGTTTATGTTTGGATTCTTTTGGTTTTTTGTGGTTTTTTTGTGTTTTTAATTAAGTGCTGAAAAAGTAACTATCATGTGAAACTGATTCTCTTAACGTGGATCATTAATGGGACTTGACTATGGGCCTCTAACCTAGATGTTAACAAAGGCCTCTGTGTTAAAGCAGCAATACATCCGGTGTGCACACATCAAATGATCTAAGGGGTATAGCAGTTTACCGTCCAGTCAGTCACCCAAAGACTTTCTGGGGTGGCTTAGAATTGTAGGGAGTAGGACTGAGGAGTTCTTGCATCTGTGAGATGATTTTGTCTCCAAGTCCCACTTTGACTACAGCCAAAGCCACAGGCTGTGCTCACTCCCTTGGCAGCGCTGCAAAGCTGCATGCAAATGTCTGTGGTAGAAAACAGGGTGTCAGCTTTCCTGCAACGACACCTCCAACTAATGAAGCTCCACTGAGTAGAAGATAGGATATTTACCTGCCCCTTGTATTTGAGAAGTGACATCTTAGTTCAAAGTTAACTAAAATATCAGCTTTAGCTAAATATGTTCTTTAACTAAAGTATCATCCTTCCATCTAAACTTTTAAGTAAAGTATCGTCCTTCCCCGATTTTGATACTCTGGAAGCTGCAGTAAGGCCTCTGACTTCAATGGATTATGGGTAGATCAAAGACAAGACATGATTCCCATTCAAATGTCTGTGTGAAGTGAGGATGTTCCTTCTCCCCCACACATTGAAGAGGCAAAGCTACACCTGACTACTTAATAAAACATTATTTCTGTTTTAGGGTGTCACAGCAGCCAAAGTAGCATTCAAAAGCTCAAACATTTCTAGTGAAAGGCCAGATACTACCTGCCCCACCCCCAAAACCTACCTCAGGTTCATGATGTAGTCTTCATGGTTTCCTCTATTCAAGTGTAAATCATTGGGATAGATAAGAAGAAATGCAAATAGGATTATAAGTATTTCCATAGAATTTTTCCCTCTGTCGACAAAATCACCATTAAAGACATAGCGGTTTTGTTCTGAAGGCAGACCATTCTGCAGAAAGAAAAAAAAGGGGGGGCATTTAGAGAGACTGCTATGCTACTGGAAATAAAGGAAATAGCATTTAAATTAGATCCCATTGCTAGAAATTTTGAAAAAAACCCCTGCATAATACAGTGATCTAAAATACAGCATTTATTTCCACTGCTTAGAATAAAAACCTCCATATCAGACAACCTGAGCCATTAGAGAAGAGATGACCTCTCTAGCTGTTCTTACAATGCCATCTCTAATCCTTTCCTCAACCTATTAAATTAAATAGAAAGGGACCAAAAGGAACATCAGTCTTGTAGTAAAAGATACGTTTTTGTTAATGCAACTGTTGCCAGGAAATTATGCACTTGAAAACAGAAGGGAGTCATTCACTTTGAATGCAAGATAAGAAATCCATGAAAAATGATCTTCTGACCTAAGTTTGAATGAATTTCATACATTTACATTGTTTGCAGTGTATACTTCCAAAACTCCTGAGAAAAAGACTATAGTCCAGAGGATATAAAATCTTAAGACAGAACTTTGAAGAGTTTGATTTCAGTTGTTTTAATCCTTCAAAGCACTACTTGAATTTTACTCATGAGGGCCAAGATATACTTGAAAGCTCATAAACCTGAGAGGCTGAACACACTATTCAGCTATTTCTTACCTTATTTTTTTTTCTGAAGATACAGAAAAATGCTATATTATAAATGGCAACTTATTAAAAACAAGTATTTTGAACTGATGGTATGTTTTCTTATTTACCAACACATCAATGGGTGCCATCAGCTTACAGAAAATATAGCACCAACTATATGTAGCTTCATCATTTCCAGTCATGAGTATCAGAAACACTGTTTTAACTTTGACTTACCAGAAAAGGGAAACCTGTGTTTTCTCAATTGATATGCAGAAGAAATATCAATAGAACATCTAAAAGATCACATTATAACTGTGGAAGCCACTCTTAGCAGGTTTGGCAGCACTGCAAGACATCCCACTTCTTGAATATATCTACTGTGTCAGTGTCAAGCCTTTCTTGAGTTCCTATGGCATTGCTGGTGTACTGCCTTAGCAGGTTTATTGCAGGACGCGTGATTTGGCCACGGACTCAATGAAATGAGTTATTTGAATCCATACAAGAATATCTTTTTTTGTCCCAATCAGTGCCCTGTGCTTTCAGGATGCAGAAGTGAACCCTGGTCTCTACATCCTGGCTGCTGTAAATACAACTTCCTTGGTTTTTGCTATAGCCTGTCCTGAGCCCTTTCCAAGTTAACTTAGAAGGGGCCTGTGCTTGCTCTGTGCTCACAGGAGTGGCAATGTATGAGACTCTGCTAATGCAGTGGGTTGAAGTGATTTTAAAAAGGATAGGATGGATTTCAGGAGTGGAACAGACAGCAGAAACTCAGCAGCAGTTTCTGGAAAGATAAATAAATAAAGGCTTTGCCTTAAAACCAATAAGCATGTGAATTCACCAGCAGATTGTGAGTATACACGAAACAACTCTAACTACACTCCTCACGGAAAGACAGATCTACTGGAGCACCCTCCAGACTCTATCATCCTTCTTTTGGAAAAACTTACACACAGTTTGAGTTTTAAACAAGTTTGGTTTGGACTTTCAACTTCATTGCAACATATTAGTTTTGTTCCACAGTCATGCAGTTTCCTTTTCAGTGGTTTTGACCAACGATGAGAGTAAAACTAAATTAAAGGCTGTTGCAGCCTCTGACATGTCAGAGAGGCAAACAAGGCCCTGTAATGATTAGCGACTTGCTGCTGGGCATCATTACTGTATCTCCTGGGTTAGTTATTAATTAACTTCCGTTTGCTGGCATTTTCTACTGCTTCAGGCTATTTCTATCTATAGCATCCCTTTAACAATCTAACTTAGCAATACGTAATTTATAATTCAAGTGTTTCAAGGAATATCAGGAAGCGCTGTAATTTAATAAAGATTAATGCAGGGACTGAATGAACCTTACAAACTGGTTATTGAGGAAAAATAAGTAACTGTCTTTGCTTCAGCCAAACCAGGTGTAAGGATTATACATCATCTGCAGCATTGTATCAATATGCTGTAGATTGCCAGCTCTATGTGTTTGTGGGGGGTGGTTTGTGGAAGTGCTGTGACAGGCCTGATCTGCATGCAGGCCTCCAGAATCCATTCAGCTCTGCACAGCCCTGTGGAGACCAAGATCACTCCCATTGCACTGTTTAGGGTTGCACCCTCTTGTTTAAGGTAGTTCATACCAACTCAGAGGATGAAATCCCTTCCAACTGAAACAGAGTTTGGGAAGGAGAAAAAAAATGGATCCCAGAAGCTGACTGGGCTTGCCGCTCATCTGAGGAAACTGCTCAGGGGGGACAGAAAATAGTGTCATTTAATTTGCTTCTAAATAACTAATCAGCTCTATCATATGCTCTCTATATTCTCAACTACTTTGAAGTGACAAAATATTTGCCAATTTTATTTGGTTTGGTGGAAGGGACTCCCCTAGAAGTTTAACAGAGAGCAACCGGGTGTTATCTCTGAAGTCAGTGAGAGTTTTGGCTCTGAATTTACTGAAGGCAGGATTAGAGTTGCTCTTTTTTTTTTTCCTCTTTATAACATCCATTAGGCAGGGGGGAAAGACTCAGCATCTGTTTACTCCAAAAGAGTAAAATGCAGGCTGATTGCAGTTGTAAATACAATTATATCTGAGCATTTATCTTCAAAATAAATTTCCCATTCCAGGTTCTGTGTATGAAACCAACATGCATTATACTCTTATTCCAGTTTCAAAAAGAGAGCTAAACAACTAAAAGACTGCAAGCCAAGGAGCAGCTAAAGATGGTTGATTAATAAGAAAAGCAGAACTCTATAAAAAGGTCTGATTATACTTTAACTATACTTCAACAGACTTCAGGTATGCACTTGGGCAAAACAACCACATTTACATTCAACAAGTGTCAGATGAAGTGTAACAAAGCTGGAAGCAGGGGGAGAATTACATCATTTAAACACATGGTTTAGCTCACTTCAGTCTCCATTCAATGTAGATGAATGTGTAAGGATCTGACACAAACCCTTTCCCCCCGGAAATCTCAAATCAAAGAGAGTACCTGCTAAATCAAAGGTGGTGATTCATGCTGAAGATAAATGTGAAACTAAATACACAACATTTTCTGCATCTTCAGTTAAACATACAATTGTGGAAAAGATAGCCTGGAGCTTAATTTGTTTTACACATCAGTAAAACCGAGCTATGCTTTTTTAGCATGATAAAAAAGGATATGTAAAGGGTGCCCAAAGTACTTCTATTTTGTGCAGATCATGTGATTGCTTCCGAGGCCTAAAAAGCTTTTAAACATCACTCTTTCTTGTTTCCTGTTCAAAAAAACCAACAAAAAACCCCAAAAAACCAACCAACCAACCAACCAACAAACACAAAAAACCAAACCAAAACCAACCAACCAATCAACCAAAAAAACCAAAAAACCGAACCAAACCAAAACCAACCAAGCAACCAACCAACCAACCAAAACCCCCCAAAAACAAAAAAACCAAACCAAACAAACAAAAAAAACCCCAACCTAAAACCAAACAAAAAACCCTGCAGGTATCAGTGGAAGGCCTAAATGAAAGTTTCTGCATTTTTTCTTGAGAGTCAAAATTATCCATGGTGTAGTGTTACATCAGGAACTAAGTTAGCTCCTGATTTTAGCAGACTTCAGTCAATATGGAATTTAAAACAGTGGCAGAACTTTGGAGACTTTGCAAAGAGTCCTCTTAATTTTGGCTCATGCTTCAGTTCAACATTCAGGAAAATAATCATCTCCTCGATCTCCTCCTTCACAGTGAGCAGGAGGATATGAAGAAGGAAAAGCTCTGACAAAGACACCAAATTGTTCCAGGATTTGTGTGTGTGGTGTACGCACACCACATGAACAGTTCTAATGGTGATAAATCTGTCACACATAAATATGTGTTATTAATAACAAGTCATAAAGGGAAAATGCTCCATCTCGGAGTACCTGCTTACCTTATAGAATATCAGCAAAAGATCATCCAGGTTGCCATGCAAATCTCCTACAGGAAACAAAAACTTTCTTTTTAAAATTTTCTCACAGAGGAGGAAGAATCTGGAATTATAAAACTGGAATTGGATAGACCTAATAAGTTTCCTCCCATGCTTTCCTTATGTATATAAACCCAGAAAATGTCACTAAAAGACATTTTGAAATATAACAGACTTCTACATACTAATGGGTTTAAATTTAGCAAGTAGCCCTCTTTATACTGCACAACTGAACGTGTTTCAGGGACAGTTTTTGCTTACTACCAGCAGGAGGTGATGGAGAGTGTCAAGAACTGTCCATGCCTGTGTGCCTCGATGCTAAAGCCACAGGAATGACATATTGGGCCCCTCTTGAGAGGTTTGTTTGGAACAGGCAGGGGGATTTCACCCCAACACAAAGGATCACTGGAGCAGAGATTCCCTGTGCATCTGACTGCATTTCATGCTCACAGAGCCAACCTTCTCATGTCTGTGACTCACCACCACAAAGCTGCAGAACAGTTTCAAAACCTATCTTGTGATAATTTGCTTTTACCACCAATGATTAGGAAAAGAGAAGTGACATTTTTACCCCGTGTACATGTTTTCTGTGCAACTTTTGATTAATTATGAGCCTGCTGAATTAATTCTAAAGGATCTTTCACGCTATGATAGATATTCATCACATTTGTGGAAGCAAACATTTCAGGCATATATTTACTCTGTATTATTAATTTGAAATGATAAGAAATGGAGAGAAGGATACATTATTTTAAGGAAATCAACATTTTGGACCGATTATGCTTAAAAAAGCGTTAACTCTCTTGTGCAGAGGTTCTTTCTGGTTACAAAAGGTTTTTGTTTCGGTACAGGACTGGGATCCCTTTAGATGCTGCTTACATAGTACAAATGCAATACAAACATCAAGAGGAATGTTTGTTTAACAAGAACACGTTGTGTTGTGAACAAGCATGAATCTGTGTTTCCTTGGTTTGGCAAGGGGTCTTGTTGGTTTGGTTAACAAATTATTGTTTATACAAAACCTCATTTAAACCAACCCTTTCCTGGCAATCAAACTAGGTCCATAACCACATCTTAAAAAATATTATTTGTTTTGCATGTCTCACAGTACCTCCCTTATACCACTTCACTGTTACACACAGCACACACTGATAGATGTCAAGAGTTATGTCACCATTATTGTTCTGTTTTGCAGCTACTGCATTCTGTGTCAAGTCAGAATACTGCATCCCATTATCCATACTTGACAAAAGTGTAACAAAACAGATGGGCAAAGAGCTCTTAGTTCCTTACTGTGTGACACATCTTTTGTGAGACTAATTTGTTGGTTGTATAAAGACTTGTCCATCCTCTTGGGTCTCCTTAGAAATGAGGGGTTATTATCATTTCAATTTATTCTAGATAGTCATGCTGTCAATGAAAGGTCTTTTTTACCACCCGTATTAAGTCCTCATTTAAAATCATTACCAAGTAAATTATGATTAAAATCATTAAAATCATTACTGAGTAAGGTCTTTTTCTGAGTGAGAGAAGAAAGAGGTGAGACTTACAGCCAGTTATCAAAATACTTGGTGACATTTTAGAGGTGGAAGTGCAGGAGTATTTAAGCTGCACTGCAGTGTTAGCTGAATTAATACTGACTCATTCAGAAATGTTAAACAAGAACAGGAAAGAGGAGGTAAGGGAATTTCTTAAAATATACTTATTATAACTCAGGAACTTTATTTTTTGTTTGTTTGTTCCGATTCATGCATTTGTGGGGGAAAATAAATAAATAAAAATAAATAAGTTTTTTTTACGGTCATTGAGAACTTTCTTGTAATGGCAAAATTTGGAAATGTCAGTATCATTCTCTAACCACTTAGAATATGAACCCATAGCCCAAAGCAGTTATCTTCTCTGTCACCTTACCACAGACAGTTATCTCCTTGGAGTAGGAAGTTGAAAGATGGGTGATATTTGGCATCTCCTTGAGAACCCTCCTAGTTTCACTGAGTAGCTGCAGTACATAGCGGGCATGAAGCAGCTGTGAGAAGAAAAAGCAGGTACAAAAGGAAGATTTCTTCAAATTAGCAATAGGTCTGTCTGCTTTATTAATATCAGACATGTATAGCCAAGGTTATTTATAGTGCAGACCTCCAGACATGAATGGCCTAGTGCTGGGAATTAGGAGTGCTGAGAGCTTTGCTTTTGCTTCCCAGCGAATGGATATGGAGCCCTTATTGAATTTGTTTTACAGATTTTCCCACTTTATTTATACTGTACTGTTTCTACTCTTCCTATTTTTCAGAAAAGATAAGACTTACAGAGCACTCAGAATCATTGCATAAGGCCATCTGTTTAAAGTAACTGGGAAAAAAAATTAAAATAATTTCATTCTAGATGTGAGTAAAACAAAACAAACAAACAAACAAATCCCACAACCTCCAAAACACAAGCTAACAAAAAAACCCCCAAAGGCCGTAAATGATATTTCAGCAAATTGCAAAAACAGTGACAGGAAAATTCCAGCAAGGGCTGTCTTGGTAAGGGTTATCTTCCTGTTCACGGTGAAGAAGTTATAACAATGCAACATTAAAGCTTCCGGTCTTCTCTCCTAATGTTTTTTATGAAAATTTTGTTAGTTGGTGATTTTTAAAGCTTTTCATTCCAATAGATCTGAGGAATCTTGGTAGAGGAGATAGATGAGCTACAGAATGACTTTTCAAGATTCGTGTTTTTAAGCAAACAGAAAGGCCGATTACATATGATCATTTTTTTAATAAAATGCCAGCCATAGTAAGAGAAGGGAGAGTGGACAGTAAGGTGAAGTCTGGGTTGGCTCATTTATCATGTGCTTTATATTTGCTACTGTTACAATTAGCCTCCACAGAAAATGACTTGGGAAAAATATTCTTATATAGTAAATTAAAAAGCAAGATAGACCCTTACCCTTTATATACAGCATATTGTTAAGCACAAATAATTACAAGTTCAAATAGAGCTGTGCCATGTAATGCCTCCCTGCTCCACCCTCATCTTGTGGGCAACAAAAGGGCTGGCTCAGGAATACAGAGAATGAGGGACAGCCTCCTCAGTGCCTTGGAAGCTGCAGCCTGAGTTCCAGAGATTTGTGCTATCACTGTGTTCTGCTACAGTAGCAGTGCTTTATAGTCACTCCACTATTATGGTGGAGTCTTGCACCCTGGAATGAGGTGATTAACCCTTACACCTCAATTCCTCTAAAAGAATGAGGTGGGGGACAAAAGACAGAGGACCAAACAATGAGCACTTGTAACCCAGAAAAATATGATAATTAGTTTCTATTTTAGCTTAGGATGCCTTCCCCAGTCCTGCACTCTCACTGAGAACCCCTGCCTCGCAGCTGCTAAGTGTTCCCATTTCATCTCACTAGTCCCTGCCTCCTCCCCAGCGCTGGGCCTGGTGGTCATGCAGCAAAGTAGTGAATCAAATCTGGGAACTCGTCTGTCTGAGAACTGTCTGCTTTTGATTTTATTGTGTTAGCTTCCAGCCAGATCAATTTCGCAAGGCAGCTCACCATGCACATTTATGATCACACTGGGCTAGCAGGAAAAAGTAATGGGATGTAAAAGAAGGATGAAATATCTCTTTGGGCACCAGTTTAGCCTTGCATTGGATTGTGAAACTACAACTTGACAGAGGTAAAATAAGTAAAAAAACCCCAAGCTAGTTGCAAATTACCTGTTCATTCCTGAAAGCATGAAGGAGAGCATTGGCATCTTCAACAGTAAGGGGGAATGAGAGTCGTGGTCCATAATAGGAGTCTGGAACATCAATCTCCTTTTCAAATTCTTTTAAACATAAGCCTTCATCCACCACCTGAGGAGCACTAGGGCTGGTGAAAATTTGAGAAACTGGAACAAGAGAGAAGGAAAACAAAAATGTAGAAACTCTACCAGTCCCCCATAGAGCTGTAACAACATGGCCAGAACTGGTTGAATGTAACTGCTTTAACTGCTGCAGTATTACAGTGGCTGACTCCTGCCTCCTGTAGTGGAAAAGCTCCAGGTCTCCCCAGATTGTTCCACAATACTAAAACCAACCAACCAATACAGCTGTATAGCTGTATTATTTATTGCTGATTTACAGCTGACCTGTAGCTGTGACTCAAAACTCACAGTAGCCAAAACCAGCATGTGGCCTCCTAAATTATGAGATTCATAAAGGCCAATTTGTCTTGCAACTGGATAAAATCCATATTAAAGAAACAAATAGACAAAAATGTAATCTGGATTTTTAAAAGTCCCCTTTTACTATCAGTGCTTCACTGCAAGCTGATTAGCACATTCAGTGCTAATGCAATGCTATACTCAGCCATGTAAATGGATTAAGGCATTAAGTAATAGCAAGGTGCTCAGGGTTCACTGTTTCCACCAAGTACAGTTTGATTTGCAGTCTTCCACCACAGTTACAGCTTTGTCTGGCTGGACACCAGAATGTCACCATGGACCGAAATTGCTGATTCCCACATAGTGATCAGCCAAGCACTTTTGCACCAGTTCTTGCTCCAGCTCTAGCAGCAGGCCTCTGGACAGTATCTCCCTCTGCACCCTACTTCCCAGGAAGTGGGCAACTGCAGGACCAGCTCCTCAGACCACCCAAATTCCTCATTTCTTGCCTGTTCTAACCAGCTGTCCTCATCTGACATGACTCCTTCAGAGTCAGTGATCTTTTCAGCATTTCAAGTCAGGCATTTCAAGTCAGTCACACCTGCCCATGCCTGCTCCTACTCCTGCCTTCCCTTCCTGCACACAGCAAGCCATCCATCCATCACTTTACCTCTGGACATGAACTTGCCTTCCTCACAGACTTGCTTCCATTATGGCACATGCTGAGGCTGGGAAACACAATCTCTTTCCCTGTAGGGCATATCTCTGCAAAGTACACCCCATTTTCCACTTCTAGATGAGTTGTCAAAAGCCAGTCATGGTCATTACTCTTAGAGTGTACTTAGGGCTCTTCAGGCAGTCCTTCCGCTGGATTTTAAGGCTTCTTCCTGCACAGCATGATTGTCCCATCTCTGAACAGTCAGTAATGGATTACCTAACACAGCCTGGGGATCACCACGGTGGCCAGCGAGTACCCCAGCTCACCACGTGCCCCATGCAGGACTAATTCTGAAGGATTCAGCACCCCTCACATTTTCCTGTTCCAGTCAAGGCTCTTTCAGTTCATACTGAAAGACAGGGAGGAAAAGTCTAGGCATGCCTGGTTCAGGCACATATGTCAAGACAGAATGAAATGCCCTCTGCCAGCATCTGCATCTCTCTACTGATTAGAGGGAGTACAGGCAATGACCTGCTTCGTACTCTGACACCAGATGTCAGGGAGTTGAGCCTTCACTATTAACAGAGCCCACACAACTACCCTACAGCCACATTCCATGTTAAACACAAAGGCCCAGACCTAGGTGGAGTCAATTTGGCAACAGAAAGCCCAAGCACCTGATTCTCCTGACAAGATCACCTTGCCAGGGGAGTTGTTAGAGGCAAGTCAAAGCAGCCACTGCCAAGGAGGTACTCACGATCAGAGTAACCAGGAATCAGCTACTTCTGTGGCTCTGAAATCAGTTCTCTGTTCTGCCACCATCTGTGTGCCTTCAGCTTGACCACTGGGGTACCTGAAAGCACCTCTGACTCCTGAGAAGTGCTCTTACAAATGCCAGATACTGATCCACAGCCCTCAGGTCAAAGCCAAATGGACACTGAGCCTACAAAGAGGAAGGAGGAGGTTTCTATACCACTTCAAACATTTCTTCTTTCACTCCATTCCTGGTGCTACAAACTGCAAGCAGCTATAACTTATTCCCCACTGCAAGAATCACTCTGTGCAAAACATCTTGGAAGGGTGTTAAAGCGGTAAGGGAGGCATCATGGGGAGTGAAACTGCAGAAAACAACACTTTTTTTTTTTGTTCCCCTTTGAAGGAAGGCTCCAGGAGGTGCCCTGGTGACCTTGAGAGGAACAGGCTTGGATTCCCAGTCCCACCATTTTCCCCAGGATGTGTTTGCAGTCTTCTCACCCTCAATGTACCCATAAAAGAGTGAGTAAATGGGTCACCTTTTGCTGGAAAGACAGTTTCCAGCTTTCTCTGACCAGAGCTTTCCATTGACAGCTGAGAAGGTAGGAAGATTTTTTCAGGAAACAAGGGAGAAAAGTGTAAGGTAGAAAAGGTTTTTATTCTTATTTTCCACACACCCTTGCAAAATCGCCTTTAATAAGAAACAGAACAAGACATTCAGCTATATAATATCCCAATCACAAACTACACTGACATCTTAAGGAGAATGAGAGGATGAAAAAAGCTTTAGGGTATAACAGATAAACAATCACATCAAAAACACTACTGTGTTAATGAGATGGCAGCTGCTTTCTTTCTTTGAAAAACATAATCTGCAAAAACAGATTAAAAAGAGGAAAGTTACAAGATTAATAGTGGAGACTAAGTGGTTTATAATGTAAGGAAAACCACAGATCACAAAATTTTCAGGTAACTTTCTTATCATACTGAGAATAATAGGCAACCTATTCTCTGGTAAGAATATTATATACTGTCTTCTTGGAGACAGTTTTTGAACTATATGCAATCACTTTAATTTAAGTGAGCACACACTGATGGAAAAAAAAAAGCACCAGAGAATTGCAGGATTTGGAAAATGCTTGAGAATAGCAAAGTCGATTTGAAGCCTCTCTGGTTATTATGTTTATGTTCACAGTGGTTCATATCTTAAGATGGTGATTCAGCAGAAGTGGAAGCAGTTCTTTAAGAATCCCTCTATTCAGCACTGATTTTTCTTACATCAGTGGGACTAGCATGGGTGCTGCAAAGGTCACTTCCAGGGGCAAGTAATCAAGACCTTAAAGCAAAGAATGCTTTGCAAAGAAAGCAAAGTACTTGGACAAAATAACCACAACCCACACAATAGATATTTGATATACAATTCCTCAAAAAAACCTAAGTCAGCTCCTTTGCATAGGCAGCCTTGGCCATCTCTTTACTAAACATACACGAGAATTTTTCAGTTTTGTTTAGGGTTCTGGTATCTGTAACACACGGTGTTAGAAAGGGGGAAAAAACCAAGACAAAAGTAAAGCCTTTGGAGCAGTTATCAAATCTTAAAAAAATCAGTCCTAAATGATGGAAGTTTTAAGCCAGCAAGACAAAGAGATGCTTTACCATAAACCATATACACTTTATCATGTGTTTCAGCCTTAGCCACATCTACAATTCCCAATATCTACAAGACCAGGAAACAGGTCACCTGTGCAGTGGTGATGAGGGGCAGCCCACAGGACCATCCATCTCCCTCCCTGTGCACAGGTGAGGCTTGTATCTCCACCTGCACATGAACCTATGCATGTTGCAGTGCTCTGCAATGTCCTGAGCCCTAGCAAGTCACCTGAGACACATCACCTTTGTTCCTTCTGTCAGCAGACACAGTTAATAAAGGTGGACAAATCATATCTACAACAAGCAGCTGTAAAATTCCCTTTTAATATTAAAAATAGAGATTAACAGTATTTTTCCAAATCTCAGACCTAGCACTACTGTTTTCTTTCCCATTCAGGTGGAAAAGCTGAACAGAGGTGCACTATCAGCATGAAGAAGTAGATGAAGTGAGCAGTATCTGATTTTCTTTAAGTTTGCCAATTCCTTCCCAGGAAGTTAAATGACTAAAGAGGATTTTTTTTTCACAAAATACAGCAGTAATGGAAAAAAAAAAATCAAAGGAAGGACTGTTGTATCATCTGCCTTGACTTTGGAGCAAAGCTCAAATGTAATTTATTTTTCTGCAGAGAAGAGAGCATTAGGCACTCTAAAGTATTTAAGAGCAAAAAATTGCCTTTTCTACCGGTTGTCATTAGAACACTGAACCACTTAAGGTTTTGATGGTGGTTTTATCCTGCTATCAAAGTATCTTGTGCAAATTTTAATTGGAATAACCCGTGGCTAGACCAGATGAAAGAAAAAGAGCATTCTCTTGTAATGCAATAAGAAAGGGACAGCCTCATTTTTAATTCTACTGGGATTAGATCTATTCTGAATTTGTTCAGGGAAGTCATGTTTGTTTTCTGGACTTAGGAATCACTTTCAGTCTGTCCTTCTGTTGAGCTTGACCTCAAAAGTCAGTTATGTCCAAAGATCCCAAAATACTTCAAAAATTAAAGGTTATTCCTTGAATAACTGAAGCTTAATTGAAATGGTTTCTAAAGATTTATCTCCAGCAGTTTAAATGTATTTCATTTTTTATGATTCACATACTGATACATGTGGCAGTGAAATCTAGAATAAATTAAATTAAAAAGTGGTCCAGAACTGCTGGTGGGGGGCGGGGGGGAGGGGTGGGGGGAAAGAGCAACATCTTTGATCATACCTGCCTTAAACCAACTGAATACAATGTTTCTGAATAATCACATCTCATCATTTAAGAAAACATGCATAGAAAGCTGTGAAAATTGGATTCTGTAAGGAAGGGCAGTAACATATAAGAAAGCACTCTGAGCACCTCTGAATATTCTCA
Organism: Aleadryas rufinucha; assembly: GCA_013397815.1. Lineage (NCBI taxonomy): Eukaryota > Metazoa > Chordata > Aves > Passeriformes > Aleadryas > Aleadryas rufinucha. The sequence continues at coordinate 1,563,117 of VZTH01004621.1, forward strand.
TAAAGACAAAGGCACCTGTTCTGACTTACTGACTGCTCTGACTTACTGAGTAGATAACGAGCAGTGTCAACGCTTAGAGGATCAAATTCATATTACATTATCAGACCTCAAGCCCAGCACATGCCATAGGCTGTAAATATCACATTGAAAATTAAATTTCCTCACATCAGGTTTTTCAAACAGAATCTCCACATTACTTTTATTTTATTGTTACCTGAATCAGGATGAGTACAGTGATCCAGCATGAATGTAAAAAAGTTGGATAGCTGAGAATGAAAAAGAAAAGAACAAATACACTGATCAGTTTAGGTGATCCAACAAGCATTAACATCTTTTTTACTCAATTACTTGCAATTTCCCATTTAGGGGGATCTAAGTCACTACTGTATATTCTCATAAAATCAGCCTGCAATGACACAATTTGTGTCCCACTACAAAAATAGCTCCCTTTCCTTCTTTGTTGTGAATTCACAATTTACACTTTATGAATACATAAAATATTTCAGGGCTGTGTCAGTGCTGCTGACATTTTTGGGTGTAATTCATCTTGCCCATCACCCAGACTATTTGCCTAGACTGCCTTCATAGTCAATAGAAACAACTGCTACAATGCATTGAACTGACTTTAGACACAGATGCTGGGATGAACACAAAGGCCTCTAAGTTCCAAATTTCCTGTATTGACCCTAAAGGAAGCTTGGGCTGACATGTTGAAACACTGATATGTCTGTTGCTCATACATTGCCTCACAGATGCAGTTAAGATCACCCATAGTGATCTGCAAATGACCTGCAATCCCTGGCTAACAGAGCTGCTATACAGGAACCTATACCCTAGATGTGCTGTATGGGCAGAATGGTGTCCTGATGCCCATATAGTTACATTCATCTGTATGTCTGTATATGAATACGCACAACTTAGTTCATGTGTCAGGCAGGGAAGTGGTTTTATTAATCAGGACCCAGCTTTGTAGGAAGAAATCACCACATACCCATTTTGTTTGTGCAATCACGGTGCTGGGGATAACACAACTGCTTGTACAGGAAGAATGGAAGATTACAAACCTGTAGTTGATCCTGTTCATCAGCATATTCGATTGACTGAAAGATACTGAGGGAATAGCGGCGCCTCATCTCCAGCCGGGCCATCGTAAAGCGGTACCATTTCTGGATGAGGATTGCAGCTCTAATGACTGTCAAAACAGAAAGCAGTGGAGTACACATGGAAGCAGGGTGATCTACAAGGAAAATATGCAGGCTGCCTTTGCAGAATTTCACAGAGGACAAATTCAGTCCACTGTGCACAGTCAACAAAAAGATGGAACGTGGTAAAAGTGAGACTGAAAAAAATACATGATGCCTTTACCATTTTTTTCTTTAGACATACATCCCAAACTGGCTGATGTGCTCAGGCCTAAGTTGTTAGTAACCTTCCCCATTTAATTGCCTTGAAGACAGTATCCAGGTAAGAAGTCAGTCATATTCAGCTGATGGGCACTATATGAGTTTTGGGAAGGTGAGGAAAGGAAGAACAGTTTGGCCTATCAACAGAATGTATTTCTTTATCAAGCTGCAGTAAAAAGCTTTGATTTTGCAAGCTGCAATATGAACAACCATGTAATGACAATATTTACAACAACCTCTTCTACCAGAAAGTCTTTGTCTGCAGAGCTGCCTCAGCAAGCCAGCAAAATTCAAATCCTAGGATAAAAAGTTAACAAATGGTATTGAGGGGCAGAATGTGTTGCTTAAACAGACAAGCTAAAAGGCAATCAGGTATATCTTTGGCTAACTTGGTTAACAAAAGAACACTCACCCCAAAAATTCAATGGAACATGCCAGAAGACCATTTTTGACTATGTGCTGAATATGCATTCCACTCAGCATTTTAAGAAGCTGTGTCAACTATTGTCTCAGACTGGAAAACTGCTGGAAACTTCACTGAAGGACAATCATCAAGACTGCAGACCGGAGGAAAAAGCCTGCTGCCTACAGGCCTCATTCATGCGAAAAAGAGAGCATATTCCTTTAACTGCTCAGATAAAAGTTAATTAAGCAGAGCAACATCTGGTGGCACAAAGAGGTCCTGGAGTGGACACTGTCCTGCACTGCAAAACAGTAAAGAAAAGCTCTGTACTACAGGGACAACAGTTTACACCAGTCAATTATTTAACTGATCTCAAATAGCAGGAATTTTTATACTAGGATGAGTGGAACCTGAGTGAGAATGATTTTTTTCTTAAACTGATAGTTATGCAGGTAAGGACAAACATTAATGGGAAAGTGATTCTATTAACAGATGTATAACATTAAGGAAATCTTTTTATAAAAATGCTTACAGATGCCATAACAACATGTTGTTTGCTCATTTTACCATTAATGAGAATACAGTACAGTTAAAGTGGTAAAATTTTCTAGTCCAGACAAGACCAAAATCAATAAAGACTCCCATCCTGTAGATACTGCATCCCTCCTAGAAAAATCCTCCTGCCTGAAGGAAATGTGATCCTTATATGACTAAGAGCATCCTTCGGACCCTACAAAAACTGAGATCTCTCTTATTTTCTGTCCTTTCTGGAAGTCCCCACCACTACAGACCTGAAAGCCTGACACATCACAGCAAGGCTGTCACCAACATCTCTGTTTAGAAGAGTACCTAAGGGGCAAAGTGCAGTCACCAGCAGAGAAACTGATTTCCAGCATCATAGCCATTAAACTTCCCATTAAAGCCCCCTGGGTTGCTTAATGGTCCTGAGCACTTAACATGGCACAGTTCCATTGCTATCACATAAGACAGAAATATATCAATCACTGTGGTTAATGTTGCAAATCTAACAGAATTTTTCCTGTCTTTCTTTTCTTTAATTGTACTTATTACAGCACTGTTATTCTCAGGACTGAATCAGAACATGATTTTCACACTAGGCTAAACTGCATCTCTAAAAGGAATTGTTATCCATTGCAGAAGGTGTCTACACCAAGAAGTATATGTTAAATTAATGTTATTAATGCATTAGAGAAATGTACAGCCTCAGGCTGCAGATAGAATGATGGTTCAGCATCACTTGACTGCTGTTGAAGAACAGAAAGGAAACCATCCGGCAACTCCAGAAGACAAAACACAGTCCAGCAAGCACACAAAATCATAAGCCATCTTTGGGCTAATGCCCCACATCAATGTGTGTTGATGGTTGTTGATCAAGAAAAAGTACAGCTCCTCATGCCCACTCCAAGCTTTTACACACTCAGAAATATTCCCAAGCAGCGCATCTCCAAGGACTTGCAAGGCACATGTAGGCATAGCATGTGAACCCAAAACGGAAGGGCTGCCTCCGAGTTACAGGTAGGTCTGGGACTCCGGATGATTGCATTCTACTTTCCCTGCTGTGATACAGCACTGATGCTGCTATGTAGGAGCATACACAAAGCTGATGGCTGCTCTCAAACCAGTCAGCTGGGATCCCTGTAGCCATGACTAAGTGCTCCTGCTTCTTAGTCACCAGCTTCCTGTGACTTGGGTCCTGGCTTGGTAGCCAAAAAGAGCCTTCCTCTTCAACCATGGCTGTTCAGAATAATAATGTCCTAAGACTATGCACAGTACCATGTAACATGGCTCTGTGCTGACCGATAAATTGTGCTTTAATGAAACTTCTTGAAAGAGAACACGAAGGGTCTGAATAAAGGTCTAAGTGAATCCTGGAACCCACCTGCCTGTGCAAAGACTGCTGAGTTCATACCAAGGTGGGATATGATTAAAAGGAGGGTGATGATCCATTAGTTTAATTGAACATTTAACCAGGTCCTGTGGAGACTTTCAGCTGACAGCCTCAGTGATTGTCAGGGAGAATGTCAGGCCAGGCACTTGGTAGGCCAGAAAACTGATTCTGAAGTCATTGTAATAGCTCTGCTTTATTACACTTGTTTTCTAATTGGGGTCACTCAACAGCAGGAATCCTGTGGTGTGAAAAGCCATAAAAGGTCCCACTCAATACCTTACCCGCTAAGCTTTGTCAATGACAGAGCGAGCACAGACACCTCTGAAATTTAGCTTCTGTCCCAGATGCTATGAATCTTTTACAACCCAATCTGTCAGTGTTAGAGGTGGTCTAAAGCTGCTTCCTGACCCCAGCCAGTGTCTAAAAGGTACGGACTCTTTTAAAAAGAAAATAATTAGAAAATAATTTTCCCTGAACAAGTATTTTGACAACAGGACAGGGGGAAACGTTACCTTGCAATCCTCTTTGGGTGTTAGAGAGAGAACAACCACTTGCCCTGAAGACAAAGGCAACACTCACCATTCTCTGACCTTCTGTCAGCTACAGAACTGCTGCACCCCATGGTTCCAATGATGCTGCCCATCCGTTTTAATTGCTGCTGATACGAAGCATGTTTCCGTCAGCTGTCAGCATTATACACATTTCCTGTGTTGTTCCTTCAGTGATGAGGGCTATACTCCTTTGGGCTCCTGGGCTCTTCCTAGTACTCCTAACAGGGATGAGATTGGGAAGAAGGGACAGGGAGAAAAAAAAATGGTGCTTGACAACAAAGAATCTGAAGGACCTTCAGCACATGACAAATTATTGTACAGCACATCCTACACAAACTGGACCACACTAGGTTTCTTTTTCACATCTGATTACTATCAACTTGCAGTCAAGAGAAATTAACTCAGTAATTAATACAGTTTACTCCTTACATGTTAGCTTAAAGTTAATGTGCAGCAGTGATTTCTTAATCTGAAGAATAGCTATTTAAAACCTTATTACTAGGGACAAGGGACTGTGGTGACATATTACTCTTCATTCTTGTGATTTGAAAATTGGAACTGCAGAATTTTAAAGATTTTAAATTACATCTGATAGTACTGCTAAAAAACCCCCAATTCTCAACCCCCTCCATTGATTTGAAAAGTTGCCTTACCACCCCATTTATCACTTTATCGCTCAGTGTCACCATCACCAAATTTACCAGGACAGACAGTACCATAGCAAAACACTTCATTATCAGGTTTCATTTAAATAAAATATCCAATTTTCTGTTGTATTTCTACTGCAACAATCCAAGGAAAAGATTTTGTTTCATTAAATAAATGAACAAAATACATTTTGAAGTGAAGTCTTTTGGGTTTTTCTCCTGGCACTTGCTCAGCTCTTCACTAAATAGTATCATTTGCTAATTCAATACACTCTCCAATCAACAAATCCAAATGAATACCATTCCTCTGAGATACAAAATGGATCAATTTCTAAGCAACAAGAAATTCACTGATGCTCTTAGATACTGAACTTTGTTTTAGCTAAAGATTTCTTACATGATCACGCTGACCCCTCTCTCTCCCTGTCTCCAGGGATACATCTGACATCTAAATTATTTCATCTGTTGTTTTGTTTCATTGATACTTCTTTTCTTTTAACTTGCATTTTAAAACAAAGAAGAAATTCATCAGCATAAAATGAATGCTTAGCTACTATTTTCCTTTGGCTTTACTAGCAGAAATCAAAATTTAAAAAAGGATTAAAAAGAAAAAAACCATAAATGCATAACTAGGTGATTTTCAATTTCAATAATTAGAAAACACTTATATTTGTGGGACTATATGTGCAGTTTTCTACATTTATTATTATTATATATGACATCTTGTCATGTTAATATCACACAACTCTTTGTAGTTCTGGGGCTATTTTTCAAGGTCCCACAAAACAAGGGTATCCTACACTTGAGCTGGGTCTGACTCCTTATGAGTCAGTAATTACTTCAGGAAAGAAGGATTTTAAGGTTTTTTTCCCACAATGGACTGCTTTACTTCCCTCTGAAGGAGCTATCATGAAATCCAAAAAAAGTGCTCTTGCATTAATTTTGAGCCAATCAATGGCTTTGGCAGCATCAAATACAGCACTGATACTGCTAATAGCTCAAATTTGTCTTCTCTCCAAACAATTCTTTCTCTCCTGGATACCATCTCCTCACTTTCCCTCTTAAGAGAATCTCAAGCCTTCATTACTCCATCTCAAACAAGCCAGACATGACTTGAATTGTGATCTGAAGACTGACAATAAGAGCAAAATAGATCTTAAACTTTAAGTTCTACTGCAGCAAGACTCTTGATTAAAGGGCAAGCCAAGTGCCCAGCAAGTCTGGGAGCCTCAAACAGAACCATCACACCTCTCAGGGCTCCATCCAAACCACAGCAAACAATGGGCTGACCCAAGAAATGGGGGGCTGAATTGTGATCATACCCTGCTTTCAATGACTTCAGCTTTCCTCCCAGTCACCACCACTCTCCTCCACATACCTCAAAACTTATGGACTTCTAGAACCTCCTTGAGCAAAGAAATTAAAAGATAGATGCACAGGGACAGGAATTTTATTGTGACAGCAGTAGATGAAGACTCAAACATCACTCAGAGCTTGGAGGAAAACTTGCACAGATATATCCTATCATTAAACCTCCTAAAAAGGCCAAGTCTGGCCATCAAAGAGCTAGTCCAGGGGAATAATCATCATCTTCAGTCACAAATATCTGCATTCTAGAATGGACAGAGCAAACATTCAACTGCCTTTTCATGACAGCTTCTCAAGTGACTACAGAGCCATCTTCGCTGTGAACTGGTATGCCCAGACTCCAGGCCAGGAGAGTAATTTCTGTGAGCTACTTACTATGCAGAGTAGCAGTGTCTGGTGAAGAATGACTTGCCATTACAAAATTCCCCCCAAATGTTGGCTGATAAAATGGAAAGCTGGGCTTTTACCAAGGTATTGAAAGAGACACTAGGTGGCTGGGTAAGAATTTGAAATATAACACTGTGTTGACATTCTGGATACTATACCACTGATTTACCTTTAAGAGAGAATCTGTCATGTTGACTAAAAAGCATGCACTCAATTTCTACAAGTCAGTGATCTGCCCCACTTTTAGACATAACTTCAAAAAGTTGCTAGATTTGTCTCAGTTTAGCAAAAAAGCCAGTTTTTTAATAGGCAGGCACTGAAAGTACAACCCATCCACTGAAACAAAATAAAATGTCTTTGCAATCATGCCAATGGATATGCATGAAGCTAAGCCAGAGTGGCACATGCTGCTGTTTCCTGGACAGGAGTCACTGAAGGTTGCACATAGCAAGTGCTCAGAAATTTGGGGTTGAGAACCCAAGCTGTTGAGAGCCTGATTGAAGAGATTATGGCTCAGCATCATTTGCTCAGAATGTAATAGGTGCTGCCCGAAATCAATCATGTCTCCAGTTTGTCAGTCACATAAAGACTATCCTGTAAAGATTTATAGCTGACGTTTAACAAAATCGACAGCAGGTTCTTTGGGCAGAGAGCCATCCTTAAAAGCACACCTTATCTTTTAAAATTATTTGAGCTGTGCTACTGGCAGACAAGTGTAAGATGGGTTAAACCTGAGAATATGGGAGCCGTACTAATAAGAGCCACTAGGATTTAAGTTCTTACTCCTCTGTCTTTTCATTTGTTTCTTACCTTTGATAAACAAAAATGAGAGGCTCCTCCTTTTATTTTTGTTGGGATGGGGTTTCCATAATTATGCTACTTCCCCTAGTTGTTTCAACAGCTCTCTCCAGCAATGTGCCTCCTTTCAACTACTCACCCCTTTCTCAATCAGATTTGTGAATAGCTATCTATGATCTCTTCCCATATCATGTCTTAAGAGGTTCATGTAGACGGAGAATTTTCTGCATAAAGATCAGATGAATGGATGGATGCTTCTAATTACAGAGGCTTTCAATTTGATGCCATCTTGCTGCAGTTTTTTTATTTTACTGCGACTCACAAATTTCCTTTAGAATTATTTTCATTTGGATATGAAAACTACAGAGAACATAGAGAAGCCATAACATGGTTTTGTAATGGATTTGCTTCTGTGCATTGCTGAGGACATGAAGCTGGAAAAAGTAAAATACCCAGAGAAAAGAACCAAGACATTAAATCACAAGACTCAGGTCAGGACCTGCAGAAGGACAGCTCTCCAAAACTGTCTTGTTGGGATTGTCAAGGATGGGAATCTGGAGACGAGTTAAAGATCTCATTAGCTAAAAGACCCACCCTGTAGAAAGTGGGATGAAGCTGTCACAGTCAACTAGCAGAGTGAAATGGAACCTGGCTATGGCACAAGAGTTGTAATTTTGACACCAGCACTGAATTTGATCTGCCAAGGGGTTGATATGAGAACATCAAACATAGACAAATCAATATGTGATTAGGTCTCCATCGTTTTACATCCATGGAACAAACTAACATTTCTATTAAGTGATTTTCAGTGATTATATATATATGTGAAAGAAAGAAATGAGAAAGCCTCTTTGTTAACAGGTAATTTCTTCAGCCTGCTCAGAGAAGCAAGGCTAAGCTCAATAAAGAGCTGATGGAATGATTGCTATCAGTGGCCGTGTTGATAGACCTTAGTGCTGGGGCCAGGAATCAATAGGGAATGGGATGCAGTAAGATAACAGAAAGCCAGCAAAGCCTGAAAGAGAATAGGATGAAGAATAGGATGAAGTTTTAAAGTGGACTCATATTCCTGAGCCAAAAAATGCACTGCAAAAAGAAATAAAAGCAAGAGTATCAAATGTGTGAACATGTAGATAATTCAAGAAATCCCTCAGCTTAGGAACTGCATGCAACCCAAAGAGAATCTGTAGAAAAAATGGTGGGAGAATGCCAGTTCATGTTATTTATAATCAATAAAGGGTACATTTACACAAAACATTTTAACCTTATTTTTTTCTTTTGGTGCAAAAAATAAACAAACAAAGCAAGCAGCCTCATTTTTTTTGTGCAGCAAGACTTTGGGCAGAATTGTTTTTAAAAAGAGGGGGAGTAGCAAATACAAGGTACAAATGAGATACAGATTACCTTGAAGAATAAGCAAACCCATCATATCACTTTCCAGAAATGTTAAACGCCTCTAGGGGGAGATTCCTTTAGACAACAAGGGGAAAACTGAAAATCCTGAAGCAAAGTTGGTTCTAGTAAACTGAGCCCAACTGGGGCATAAAAGTTAACACCCTTTAAGCAAAAAGCTGGATCACACACTGTACTGCAGTTAAAAAGCAGGGTCTTAATGACATCCTGAAAAAGCAAATCTTCAGAATAAATATGTGTTGAAATCTGAGACAGTTTAAAATTTAAATTCATGCTTCAGCATGGTTTTCATAAAATTTAAGTTAAGCATCAGAACATGGTTCAAAAATATAATAAAAATTATATTTGTTAAAATAGAAAGTACATGAAATACAGTAGTCTCAAAGCTATTTGATCTCATCTGTACTCAGAAGTTCTGGATAACTGATTCAGTCCAGGTCAAACATTATAATTTGAAGCATAGTGATTTTTCTCAGGGTAAGATCATAAATAATGCCACATACATCTGTCATTTTGTCAATCTGCTCTTTAAAAGTGAGCTAAAAAATATATATATATACCCCACCCAAAGATATTACCTTTTTTTCTTTCTGCTTCAGCAATACCGAGATTTTTTGTACAAGAGTACCTTTAGTAAGAGAAAGCAACCCCTAAGGGGTGCAGCTCTGCAGAACAGGTGCTCCAATTCTCTCTGGGGCTCTGGAGCTCAGGAGCTGCAATGCACTTGCTCTCCACCTATTTATACAGCTTCCCAAGAGGAAATTTCTTGAATGCTGCTCTTCAGAAACAGTCAGGGGAAAATGCTGTTTTCATCGTCCAACCTGATGTGAAAGCTCATGGCTGCAGCCCTCCAGCTGTGCTGTTTGCGTGTTGAAGAGCTGTTTTGTCACCATGCCTCCTGAATCTCAGGCAGAGAAAGGGATGGGCTGAAGTTATCTGCCTCGCATCTGAAGTCACATGATCTCTTTCGGCCTTTCTGCTGTGTTGAGGCAATGATTTGCATTTTAGCAGATCTAGCACACTGGAAAAAAACATAAGGCTGTCCAGGTTCCTTGGTTATCTGACGTGACTGGCATGGTTATGAAAGCCCTTAAGGAAAGAAATACTGAATTTACCACAAGGCATTGTATCTGCATGCGAGTGATATAGGTGTTCTCCAAATCACTCAGACATACCCAGATAACGGGACAAGTATGAGGCACTCACATCTTGTGCTGGGAAGCACTGTGCTAATGCCTTCACTTCATCTCTTCATGTGCATGCACATGTTCTCACCATAAACGTGTGACTGGAGTTCTGTGGACTCAGTTCATGTTTTGGCTCATCTTCTCCTTGTGTGACTGCTGGGAACGGATTGAACAAGCTGAGAACACTGCAGCCTTGCTCCGGTCAGAAAGCCGTGCTTTGAAATCAAACCCTGACCCCCCCAACCCCTGGCAGCAGGTCCTGCATCTCTGCCCCAGCTCCTGGCCACGCTGACCCCGACTCTCAGTCACTGCTCAGGATCCCTAGGGAAAGGCAGAGCCATCATGGCGATTTGTTACTGCCCACTGCTCACACAACAGGCCCAGAGGAATCTGCTCCACTGGCAGTGTATGGATAGCATGGGGACACTGTGATTTTGAACACATACCCCACCAAACCACTCAAAACGAGGAGGTGTCATGAGAAGCATGATATTGTAATATCACCACTACAGTCTTGGGCACAGTCCTCAGCATCACTTATGCTCCAAAAGCCAGGGAGGGATTGCTTGCTGCTGTGCAGTGATGGAACAGAGCACAGCAGCCACTTTTGTGGGGTCAGGGTGGGGGCCTGTGGGTCCAAAGAGAACCACAGGTTATAAAGCATGCTGTGGTGGGAGAAAGCTCCATGTGCATGGGCACAGGATGAAGTTCACTGTGCCCCTTCCTCTGAAGCCTCTCCAGGTGATGGAGCTCCACCAGGACTGGATAGGAAGCAATAGATCTCTGAAAACAGAGGCAAACAAAGTAATATCTTCATCCTCCTGCCCCTCTCCAAATGTCTAATAATATCATAACATGCTTTTTTCAGAAATTTTTTGCCATCAGTGTGGTGACAGTTCTAAAGGCATCAATCATCACTCTGAAGGACAAACCGATCAAATCCCCTTTTGAGACAGACTTTTATTAAGGTGCAAAAGACATTTAAAATGCCAAACCAGCAAAGCAGAAGGCATTTAATTGACTGAGCTAGTCCTCTGAGGTTCTGGAGTCCAGCACACAAGTTTCCACTTTCAAAGCTGTTCCTCTCCTGTGAGATGAGACAGTAAATGGAAAGTGCAATAATTCTGCATGACCCAGAAGAGTTTTGATGTTTGTTTTTCTGGCAGGATGCACTTTCCCTGATGTGAGTTACAGTAGCTAATCTTTTATGTATGATCACGCTGCTCTGCCAAAATGCATGCAAGCAAAAATACATCACAACCTCTTTCCACTGCCCTCTTGGGATACACATTATTTATAAACATTTACTGTACCTGATAAGTTTATCTATACTGGCATTTACCAAGATCTCTGCATAACGAGAGGCTACAAGGTTTGCTCCAATTGCCAAAAAATCCATCAGGAACATTTCATCCAAGATCGGGGGAAAGGGATAACCTTAGCAGTTAGGTTCTTTAGGGCATGTTTTCTTTTGCTTCTCATGGAAGTTCTTTGTCATCTGTCTCAGTGATCTGACATGACTAAGCAACCTGATAAAGAGTCAGGGTTGCTGGACTGAGCCACCTCTCCAGTTACTTGTGGGGATCACAATAACATGCAACTTGAGGAAATACAAATGTCCTTTCCCAATTAACCTTTCCCGATCAAGTCCAAGGAGACAACACCATTTTCCTTTCTACAGAGGGCAAAGAGAACATACCAGTCCCATCAACAAGGTCACACATACTACTGCTTTTTTGCTCAGCAGTCATGTATCACACACACACTTAATATGCTGAGTAGAGTTTTAGTGATCATCAACAGCTGCAACAGAAAGTAGGCCAAAAGACTCTGACAATATATGGTTGAGCAGTCTAGCATGACAAGAAAAAACCCAGTGATGGTGCTGCTGTAGAAATCAGGGCATCCCTCTAAAAGCAGACCTTCTTGATGTAATAGCACATATTCTGTTTTCCAAATACTTTGGAAACATTAACCTCCCGAGCAAGTCTTCATGCAGGCGTTCCACATACATAATTCAAATTCTGCTTCAGGCTTATTTCTCAGAAGCACCCACTACAAAGTGATGTAACCAATATTTTTCAAAAAGAATGAATATAATCAGAGTTGAATTGAATGTGCTCCTTCTGACCAAGGTTTCCCTCCTATGGCCCTACCAAGCTTAAAGAAGTATTTTTATACGATCCAGCAAAGTATTTTAAAGTACTAGCCAGGGGACAAGTCCCTGACTGAGAGACTTGGATGACCACTCAGAGACAGAAAGAAAAGAAAAAACCTAATAGAAAAAAAATGAAGAGAGAAACGAATGTCCAGAACAAATTTAAACTCTGTCTCAGTCAGTGAGATGACAGAAATCTGTGCTCACACATTAGAAGAAGTAGGTTAATTTGTGTGAACAGAAAAAGAAATGTTTTCCCACTGACAATTCTGGGTGAGAAGGTGAATAAAAGACATCAAAAGTAGCTTGGCAAAAAGCACACAAAAACAGAAATGTGAAAGAAAGGCAGCAGTAGGGCCTCAAAGCTCCTGAAGACCAAGAAACTAGACCAGAACACTATGAAACCATAAGGATACCCTCTGCAAAAAATGAGAACAATCTTTTTTTTTTAAAAAAAAAGAAAGTTTCCCAGATTATCAGATGAATGCAGATTATTCTGGGAACCAATGACTAATGACCTAATTTGCACAACTGTACCTCCCTCACATTAGCTCCAACCTCCACTTAGAGCTTATAGAAATGATAGCTATCTACAGCACTCAGAGTCTGACTGATCTTAGTAAAGCAGCATAGGAAAAAGAAATGGGCATAGGAATTGTCTAACAGAAGCTTGATGTGCATTTTGTTAGTCCAGTGAACCAGAAGCTCCACACACAGTGCAAACCCTACATGCTGATGCCTCAGGCCCACCAGACTGTCTCTTCCTCAAAGGGTTAAAGCCTTTAAATCAAGCTCTCCAGGTTAAATCAGGATCTCCAGATCAGGAGAGCACACAGATCTGACTCTCACACTAATGATCAGTATGTAAAAGGATTTTTTAAAAAAATTTTGATTGTTTTTTAAAGACTGGAATCTACGAACTAATAACTGCAACCATCACATACATGGCAGGGGTCAGCAAGTCTCTGGAAATAATTTTCTTCACCTGTGTATTCATCTAATGCTTATTAAACTGCTTCTAATGAAAAAAAGGATACCATTTACTTTGTTATAGTAAATAAATATGCTGCTTCAGCAAAATGTTGTTAATTTCAGGAGTCATGGCAACTACACTATTTAGCCACAAACAATACACTGTTTTGCTTACAAGCACCACACTTCTGAAAACTCCCAAACTTACCTTTTATATTCCAAATAATAGCTTCTGTTTGTAACTTTTAACCTGTAAACATTGTATAGGTGCCTTAATTTGTGCTCCTACAAGCCACTCCCTTTGAGATATGAGTTGAGATGCAGTATGGTAAGGACTGAGGTAGCGCAAGTAGTGCAAAACCCCGGGTAAAACACAACAGAGGGAAGACGGCAATTTTTGTGGGGCGTAAGAGGTGACAAGAAGGTCCATGGATGGATGGATGGATGGACGGATGGATGGACGGATGGATGGATACCCAAAACACCTACTCATGGAGCTGTTTCCCGCACAGGCCCCGGGCCCGAGCGGAGCCTGGGGCGGTGGGCGAGCGCGGGGCGCCCCCTGCCGGCGGCGGGGACTGCGGGGAGCCACCCCCGGGCGGCCACACATGGGAGGAAAAGCCTCCGTGCTCTCCAGGGAACTGGGAAGAGCCGGGCGCTCCTGCCTCTCACTGCCTTATGTTTTTTAAACAGCCTCCTGTACCGAGGAAATCATCTACACCTCCCTGCCCGCTGAGAAGAGAGCTGAAGCGCCTCGCAGTAAGCAGCGAGGCGCTCCCCATGGCCGGTTTACAGGAAGTCCGCGCAGCCGACCTCCCTTGGAGCAGCGGCGGAGTGGCTGCACCTCTCCCGGCGCTCAGCCCGCACAACCTGACGTGACACCCCAGCCCAACAAGCTCTGGTCTCCCTCTGAGGGAACAGAGCAGCCGAGCATATCCTAGGAGCAGCGGGATGCGCAGGAAGGCTGCCAGCCCTTCCCCAGCGGAGCTGGTGGCAATGGCGTCGGGAGCACACGGGCTGAAGACAAAGATTCACTGAACACATTCGGTATGCGTGTGCCGAATACGTGCAGTGGAAGGGAGTGCTGCCTGTGGCGTGGCCCGTACCCCCCAGCGTCGTTACCTGCCCCTGTACGCCGTGTTCGGCCGGGCACAGCGGGGCCCGCCGCTGCCCCAACACAACGGCACAGAACCCTTACCTGGAGCTGATTTACCCCCGTCACTGCCCCTCTGTAGCTATCAGAAGGGCAGAAAACGCATTAGGGTAGTTTTTGATTACTATATTTGTTTTTAAACAGCCAGCAATCTAAAAGAAAATACCAGACCTCTCCTCAGCCAGGGAGGGAGGCGTGGCCAGCGTCTTGTCAATAGGGGCAGTGTGGCCCGCAGTGTCGTACGTGGCGGTTCCATAGTGTAGTGGTTATCACGTCTGCTTTACACGCAGAAGGTCCTGGGTTCGAGCCCCAGTGGAACCAGCGCCAAAACACTAGTGTTTTTTTTTTTCTTGGCTCACGCTGAGTTTTTCATAATTTCCTTTAACGCGATGACTTTCGGTTTAGCTGTTTCCTCCACAAGACGAGGAACCTCATAAGCAGTTAAAGAAAGCGCGGGCCCTGCGTGCGGCAGAGGCGGAGCACTGTGTTTCCAGGGGAGCAGAAAGGCGCTCAAGCGGGAACCCTGTCTGTCACATGGGATCCTTTCCACAGGCTGCAAGCTTGGCAGGGAACGCCCGCCTGCAAGAGAAGCTTTTTCCTGCCAGCGCGGGAGAGGAATCCCCACCTTACCATGGTGTCTCGGAGGGGTAACCGAGGAGACCACAGACAGCAGAGGCAGTGGGGAGAAGCAGCAGCCTGTGCCTCCTCCCAAACAGCGGGGGATAAAGGCAGTGGCGAAGTGTGCAGCCCGATGCATCCCCAAAGAGTCTCACCGGGACAGACTGGAGCGTGGGTCCTTTCCTCCCTGTGTTTGGAGAAGCGTTTGAGCGCTGGGGCAAGGCCAGCGCTTCCCACAGCACACAGCTAGCAAACACGGTTAACTCCATCCTTGTTTTCCCCTGTACTGTGTGTATCGTTTTTATTAATTGGGAAAGAAAGAGCCATCTCAGCTTGCCTCGGAGCAGCTTCACTTTTAAATCATAACATGCTGTCTCATTTTGCACGTGCAAGGCTTTAGAAAAGGGTATCCTCTGGGCATGGGTGCTAGCACGGCATCTGTCTGCGTGGAAGCCCTGTCGAGTGCTGGAGCTAAGACGTCTCTGCAGGAGGAGGAGAAGAGTCCCTGAGCTCCGCTGACCTGGAGTCAGCTCTTGAGTATCTTTGCAGGATCAGAGTGGGAGGGTGTGATTTACCTATCTTAAAGATTAAAGAGAAAAAATTGGCTTAACTTACTTTAATCAGAGACTTATTAGGAAACTTACCTTAATCATTATCATATTAAGAAAACTATTAACCTTTGTCAGTGCTTGTTCTCACTAAACAAACACTCTGGGGTATGGGCAAGCTGCAGTTAGAGATTGCAAATAGAGATTGCAGACCAAAGCAGTGATACCTGGGCCAGGTTGCAAAAGCTTTTTTGGATGGAAAGCAGCCATACATCCCATAGTGAGACCTGTCAGGCTAAAGTCGTAACATTAACACCATACTAATGCTAAGGGCCTGTGCATCCCACAACCTGAAAGTGTAGAAGTACTCAGGTCTGCCTTTCCTCAGCCTGTTTTGCTTAGCAGTGTGTGTGCAGCCCACAGGAGGTGAAGCCAAACCAATGTGGTCCCACATCTGGGGTAAACTATCTTCCACAGCTGGCTGCTTCCAGGACACAGGCTCAAAGCTGAGTCAGACATAGCTAGACTTCTCCTAATGTAGGATGTGCAAGCCTTTAGTGTAGGTACATCCCATCTAATAGGGATGGTGACCCCATGGTGCCTGCCATCTACAGCAACAGCCCCCACAACTGCATGAGTTACAGGGAATGGGCCTGGGCCTGGTGGTCAGCACTGGGTAATTATCTTACATGGTTTCTTACATTTAGGAAGAAGTCTCCTTTTCAGAAGATGACTTAAGCTCACACTTCAGACTTGTAAAAAGAATATTTTATTCCGAGAGCCATATTTTAAATGTGTGTAGACTGCTGCATTTGAAGGGCATCCATCCATTTGAAGGACATCTAGCTCCTGACTCAGGCTCTAAAGCGCTGGCAGTCTTGCCCTCTCTGCACATCAGTATCCTGCTCCTGAGAGATGTCTGTGGTTCACACGTACATGTATAAATGTGTGGTTTGTACATTCCCTTACTGTGCTGAAACAAAAGTGTGCTGGTCGCACATTTCTGCTGAGACACTGCTCGTCGTGTGTGTTCAGCTTCCAGACACATGGATCTGAGCGTGCTGCTCCGACTGAGCCGTCTGGCACTCTGACTTGGGGAGAAACATGACACTGCTACGTGGAGTTGCACTTCTCTCTCACACACGAGTACTTTTGCCTGCTGCTTCCCCCCCGAGGCCACATACACATGCTGCCAGCCAGACTAAAAGCATCTCCAAGGTGCAGGGTGATCTCTGGGTTTTTTCCCACAATCTGGCAGAAGAAAACACACCAAGATTTCTGAGGGCTATGAAAACGCAGCAAAATGTCTTAGGGCCAATGGGACATAAGCTAGAGCTGGAGAAGATGTATGGACAAAAGAGCAAACCTGTCCAGGCAGTTCCTATCTTATGTAACAGTGGGAATGTTACCAAACTGTCTTAATTTGTGCCATTTGTACTAGTCTCAGTTTTGTTCTGTAACCAGTGCCAGACTAATCTTTATGCTTTTAAAATTTTTTGGTTTTCTTTTTTGTACAGGGTGAATGTAGCTATTTCTGGTGCTGTGTTATGTACTGGCCATTACATTTTTTCTGTCTTCTGTACCTGAAAATATTTCTGTGCTTGCTAGGAATTAACTACATGATGCATTCAGCAATGCTGTCTGCAGTGGCAGCATGGTTTTGCTGTTTATAGTTATTAAAACGAAGGACTATAAACACCATTAGACACAGACTGTCTGAACTGCGTACTATTTATATAGAGACTTTAATTTTAATGCTCTTCTAATCTTCATGTGAAACAGTTTGGTTTTTTGAATGCTACAGACACTTTTTTAAACAAAGGCTGCCTTTCCTTCTGCATGGATGGAGTTTTATAACTGGGCAGCCACCAGTCTTAAGAGTATCCCTTTGGACTAAATGTTCTCTGATAAGAGCCGTGCTATTTCCGAACACGTTCCCTGAGCTACTGTGCATTTCTGACACAAAATCAAAACGTATTTGAAGGGTGGGGTTGACCACAAACCAAGCTGATTTAAAACTGCATGTGGTGATGGGAGAGCATTTGGCTTTGCTTTTTTTTAAAACATGGTAGGTGATTTCTCTCTGTGTGAGTAGCTCTCCTTCACTGTGACCTGTCCTTACAAGACCATAAGGTGAGAGGCTGAAGCTCAGGTCTTGTTTTCCAAGAGATATGTGGATGGAGGTATTTAGGGATTTTTAAGCTGGGATTTTCAAACCCACAAGATTTAGATACCAACTGCTCATCAATGCAGAGAGGGAATAGATATCTGAGTGTCTTCAGCAGCTCTGGAAATCTCTGTCTCTGTGGCAGCCCATTTTAGACTGAACAATATAAAGAAGATACTTAGAGCCTGAAGTGAGATTCTGCACTGCAGCAGATGCCCAGAGCCTGCCCTGGTACCCTCAGTGGGTCTCATATTTCTTTAATTCCTGGCTGGACCTTCTGGTGAGTCTCACTGCCCCAAGATGGGAACAGCATATGAGCATGAGGCCTCTGTGAAAAAATCAGGAGCAGCCCCCTGCCCTTAAAAAAATGATCCCCCTCCTGGTGCCTGGCATGAGCTGCCCAGCTTGCTTGCCCTGCCATGCACTGATTCTCCCCCAGGGTTTGGGGTGAGCTGGCCCACGTCCATGAAGCAGAATGGCCACGTCTGTGCAGGGGTCTGCCTGTGAAAACCCTCCTCTCCATATAGGTGGGGTAAAGTGGGAAAAGTGTTGGATTGAGGAGGTTAGACACCTCGAGGCTGAGCAAAGCAGGGAGCCCCTTTGGTGGGAGACTCCTCCCATCCATGTCACATACCCTGGTGAGTCTGGCATGTGTTGACACCGGAGGTGCGACTGCAGTGGGGTGCTGTACCTGAGAACACATTTACAAGGCATTCCGAATTTGTGGGTATCCAAATGCAAGTGAGATGAGTGCTGCCCAGGGGACTGTTTTTGAAAAGCCAGCATCCTTGTTTGCACAGCATTTTTGAATGAATATAGACCAGAAGAGTAGAGACACGAGTGGCTTAACTCAACGGCAGCCTATGTGATCTAAGCAGCGCTTTAATCTATTCCCAGTGCATACAATCTGAGATCTCTTGAAACAAAGCAAGCTGCTTCTGAAGCAATTGCTTTCAAAAACCTCCATTAAAAATTCACTGCTAATTGCAAATAATCAAGAGAGATTGGAGGAACACGTGCAAGATCCACTGGAATCACTAGAAGTCTGTTTTTATCTTGAATCAATCATTCTAAAATCAAATCTTTGATGTAGGCTGGTTGAGAGGATACTGTAGGTAGAACTGTTATTGCATTTCTGGTTTGAGATTTTTGCAGCCTAGCAAGTAAGCAACTGAAAAATGCTATTTTTGTTTGATCTACTAATTGCAGTTTTCAGCCCTGTGCAATTAGGTGACTGGAAGAGCAGTAAGGCCAGGGCAGATTTCTACACACAGCTATTGTTAGGAAAGGCGTTGATAGTGTAGAGGTAAATAAATGAGGTGGAAGATAATGAATACGTGCTACATACAATAGCTAATATGTACTACCCGTCTTTTATAAGCATTAGGCATCTGCGTTTCTATAGGGTGTATATGTGGTTTGTATAGGGTGTATATGTGGTTTGTATGTAGGTATATCCTGATTTATTTGGACATATGTCTGCATATACAATCAGATTCACACTCAGAGTGTCAGTACCTCAGTACTTGTTGCCTTTTAAAAACTGTTACAGATGGCACATCCTCTAGGATGGGGTTTGACGGTAACAATTGTGTGGTTGGCTTGATGGTGCTTGATAAAATCATGAGAATGGAGGAGAGTAAGGTGCTTAGGCAGTGCTTAAGTTAATCTCATGCCTTCCCATCAAGCCAAGCAGTACACTAAGGAGCTATTCACAACAGAGGAAGGAAAAGATGCAGTTCAAGATGGGAAGCGTCCTGCTGTCTCTTCTTTTCTGGTACAAAGGTATGCACTTTGCCTCCTGAGAGGCGCTTTCAGATATCCCTCTTTGTGATTCCTGTTTCAGCCACGCTTTCTTCTGCCAGGGGCTGTGGGGTACAGAGAAAGCTCTCCTCTACATTCTCATGGAAACAATAATTCGGGGAAAGGCAAAATGTGGAGGAGATGTGTAATTTATGTACATGAGTGAGCAGCATTCTTACAGCCCTATGAATATTCAGTAGTAAAACTGTTTCAAGAAAATAATTGCAGTGTAAAAAAATTGCCATATAATTTGTCAAAATATGAATTTGCAAAGAAAATTGTAGTGCAGCTGAGCCAGTGTGTAAATAATAACGCTGATTTGAAAAATGAGGTACAGTATAACATGAAAGACTGGCCCTTCATTAATCAAAACTCTTGATTAATCAAAACTCTTGATTAATCAAAAACTGATGATTTTCTCTAGCAGCAAGACATTGCTGATGAAGATTGCCTTTTTTTTTTAAGGCCTTTTCAGGTATTTTGGCCTGGGAAAGGCTTCCAAAGACACTTTTAGAACAAAAGGCAATTCATAAGTCTAGAAAATGGGGAAGGTATTTATCCATTTTGAGGCTTTCTCCTACTCATTCTTCAGAAAAGTAGCAACAAAAGTAGTTAAGTGGGAGCTAGAAGGAGACAGAAAATTTAGGGTCACAATCTCCTTCCATTTTAATTCACCCAGCTGTGGAGAACAAGGAGGTAATTTCCTGGTTCTTATTTAAATTTCTGTCTTCATCGAAGCCAATGGCAAAGCTACTTTTTTCTTAAATGAGGCTGAGGGTTGCTCTTCATAAGTGCTGGGCAGTGTCTACCGACATGAATGTGTGAATCAAGTATGATCTGCCAGAGTGAGGAACAGATTAATCAGACAGTCCAACTTTTCTCCTGTGGGTGTTGAATTCCCAGAGTTTTGGTATGTCTGGTTTTTTCTATCTTTCTCTGTTTCCATTGAATATTTTGCTCTACCAAATTTCATGGGTAGGAAAATAAGTGCTCCTCCACTAGCCATGCCTTCATTTCATCTTGTTATGTTTGGCTGTACCCAGCTCTGTCTAATTAATAGGTCTTTCTTTTAATCTCCCAGCACATGTTTGTACATTCTCCTTGTACCTTATCTCTTCACTTTTCCTTTTTTTCACTCGCGAAGGTTACTGGTGCCTGAGCTTATAGGAAGAGTGTTTTTATACAGGCTCCAGCATTTTGTTCCCTATAGGTGGCATAACTGCAATTAGTCCTTGGAATAAGTTCATATACCTTGCTCGAATCCCAGCCACAGCTTGCTTTTAATAGACACCCACACATCAGGATATTTTTGGAGAGCCTGCACTGAAAAATAAGTTGCAAGATCACCTTCCAGGCATCACTCCTTCGGTATTTAATTAATTTTCTTAATTTATTGTATTAATTTACTGGTTTTCTCTGCTTCGTAGTCTAAGTGTCCTCTTGCGGATAGAAAGAGAGCAGCCCAGGTGCCCCTCGCACTCCTGCCTCTCCCCGCACGAAGGTGCCTCTAGGTCAGCCCTCGGAGCTACGTGCACTGATGCCACGATAAGCTGCTTAGCTTATTTTCCCTGGCAGAGCAAGTGGCTTAGAGGAGCACCCGCAGCCCCCGCGCCTTGGCTGGGCTTTTGTTTGCTGGGGACACACCACACCGCAGCAGCAGCAGCAGTAGCAGCAGCAGCAGCAGCAGCAGCAGCAGCAGCATATGGTGCAGCAGGAAGGCCCCTCCATAAGGCGAGGGGGAGCGCCCCGCGCCCCGGGCTGACACGAACGCGCTTTTAGCGCACTGAAAGTGGCGCGCCCGCGCCGCCTCACTCCGCCCGTGCTCGCTGCACCTCGAGGAACAAGCGCATCTCAGCCGTTCAGGAGAGGCGATTTCTCTTTTTTCACCTCTGTTTTTTGTAGCTTTGGGAAAAAAAAAAAAAA